>CM077214.1:2415653-2525653 GCA_039654625.1 Rhinogobio ventralis | reverse complement strand
ATTTACTCACCCCCATGCCATCCAAGATGTTTGTGTCTTTCTTTATTCAGTGGAAAAGAAATTAAGTTTTTTGAGGAAAACACTCCAGGATTTTTCTCCATATAATGGACTTCAATGGCAACCAACGGTTGAAGGTCCAAATCAATGCAGTTTCAGAGGAAGGGCTTCAGAGGCTCTGCACGATCCCAGCCGAGGAATAGGCTCTAATCTAGCCAAACCATCGATCATCGCTGCTCTGCGACACAACACGGATTGCGCAACGACGTTGGAAAGGTCCGCCCCCGTGTTTACAAAGCGTTCATGCGAAGACTAATACAAACATCCTTTAGCAAAAAAAACAATGTCTGACAATTTTGAAGTTGGAGATGGAGTTTTTTTTGTAAAGGGCGTTTGTATTTGTCTTCGCACGTTCGCTTGGGGCGGTAATTCCGCCAACGTCTAGCGTGACCTTTCTGACGTGATTACACAATCCGTGGCACGTCGCAGAGCAGCACAAGATGAGCAATTTAGGCTAAAAAGTATATAAATGTTTATTTTTTTTAAATAAAATGGCCTTGTCTAGATAAGACCCTATTCCTCGTCTGGGATCGTGCAGAGCCTCTGAAGCCCTTCCTCTGAAACTGCATTGATTTGGACCTTCAACCGTTGGTTCCCATTGAAGTCCATTATGTGGAGAAAAATCCTGGAATGTTTTCCTCAAAAACTTAGTTTCTTTCTGACTGAAGAACATCTTGGATGAGATGGGGGTGAGTAAATTATCATTTTAAAGTGAAATAATCCTTTAAATCAGCGGCTTTAGTTTTATACTTTTGATGATAATTAATACCGTTCTGATATCAGAGCATGTCCGCTGCAGCGGCCGGTTCAGAGCAACTCGCTTGTCTCTGCGTACACAACATGTCACAGTAGACTTTAAAGGAATAGTTCACAGGACAGCTCAATTGAACAGTATCTGCAGAATAATGATAATGTTAATGTTAATTGCAGTTGAAGTGAATGGGGCCAAATTTACCAGCCATGAAACAGATATTAATCCTTATTACACCATGTTCTAACTAGACGTGATGCGATAAGATTCCAGTGTCAAGCAATTTGTCTGTCCACACCAGACGCGATGCAACTACGAGATGTGACAAAATCAATCAAAAACCACAGCCAATCAGAACAGCGTGTGGGCGGGCTCTCGCGGCAAGTGCACGGCACCAGAGATCAATCTTGACGGCACTCGCAAGGAAATGGATAAGTACACAATCAAATTCACAAATATAACACCATTTAAACATGACTAAAAATACATACTGAGTTACTAAAACTTGTTTGTTCACAGTTTGAACGTTCCATTTGTTTAATTTCAAGATCTGAGGTGAATTATCCATTGTTGCTTTTAGTACGACTACGTTACAAAGCTGGGAGCACTAAATGATATTCAAAGTCACATTACACGCTTTTAACATTAAATAAAGCACATAAACATCACCTGAGATTATCATGGCCATTATTTGTGTTGTTATTACAGCCGCGACATTGCAGAAATAGAAACCGTTTCTAAAATAGAATCATAATAGCTGGTTAGGACAAAACCCTTAATAACATGGAAAAGATACCTGTTATCACACGTGTCGTGCAGTTAGGACAAAAAGTGTGTAGGACAAACAAAAAGTGGTGTTGAAGTTACAGAATATATTTAGTCAAGAGCAGTGAGTGATTTTTCTTTGTCTTTTGTTGTTTGATTAACATTAAAAACACAGACGACAGAAGGAATATTAGGCTACTGTCACTTTAAGAACTAATGCACAGATCCAATACACTGTTACACATGAGTTTTATTTCTCAACTGTTTATATTCCCTTAAAACAGAACTGACTATATTCATGAGGAAACTCGCCAGTACAGGCACAAAGACATGAAAGAGAACTACATTCAGTATTCATGCGCTGTCTGAGATGCAGATTCGAGCAACAAATTGAGTTCCCTTTCCCATCTTCTTGCGCTTGAATATTTAAATAGACAAGGCTTAAACTTTCATCATGATGCAGCACTGATCCGTCATCTGCCTCATTTATAAAACGTGCATATGCACAGATATGATCTTAGAGTGTGCGTACGCAAAAATACGTTAAAAAGAGCGTTTGTATTTATAAAAACGGTCATTGAAGTGGAAAAGTGCTTATAGCACCACATCAGGGTCTAAGCAGACGTACACACTTTTCCTTGTGGCAGAGAGTCGGAGAACTGCAGTTATTCGGAAATCTAAGCAATTCTTGCCACTCGCCGTTCTCAAGTAAAGCGTTTGGATGTTGACTGGTGCTCTTTTATATGCTAATGATATTAAATAGGTGGAGATCTGAAACCATTCAGCTGTGCACAGACTTCATATCTGGAAGAGAGGCATACGCACGTTTTTTTGTGCCTACACTCTACAAAAATAGAAAATAAATTGGGTCAAATAGGGACAAACCCAGCCGTTGGGTTAAATTTATAATTTAAAATTTTAACCCAACAGTTGGGTTTGTCCATATTTGATCCAAAATTGGGTTAAAACAACCCAACATTTTTTTAAGTGCACGTTCGTTCTCTGAATCACAGGTACGCATTGATCAAAAACAATCAAAGGTAGGACAGTTTCTGTGCAACATTTTATAAATGAGGCCCATGTTGTCACAATTTTGCATTGTTAGGATCCATAAACATTTTACGGCCAACTTGCAATTGACATTGTTTCATAATATACTGTAACTATGACGACTGGCGAGGGTTAATTTTAAAAAGGTAAAGGTAAAAAGGCATAAACAACATGCATGTTAACACGATTTTAGTGAGGAAAAAAATCACTCACTAACCTTGTCTGTGTAAAGTTATATCCAGTTTTACAACTTTGTCGCCATGGCAATGCAATGTCATAAACTCCAAAAGATTGATAATGTGATTATTTAAACAGCTTTACAGCTTGAAAAACACGTTTTAACAGAACACTGTTATAAAATGATATGCTTCACATTTCTGTGATTTTTAAATCCCCCCAAAAATATGCCGCATTCACTTCCAGTGTAAGAGCCTCATCCTTGATTTTAAAGAAATTGAAGGATCTAAAGAAAATGAAAGACACATTATTTTAGGAAAGTTTGACAGGTTATTTTTGGGTGACCTTTTATTTTAGGCTATTGAATTGAATGGCCTTTCTTTTGATCACATGATTTTAGAGTCATTTTCTGGAAGATGTTTTTGTTGTTCAAATAGTAGTGATTCCATAACTTTAAGAAATTATTTTTCTGTTGTGATTAATGTTGCAATCATTTGTGAATATTACATTTCAAGTTTAATAGCATCACAATTTAATAAGATCTTAAAGTACATTTTCATTAGCCTTTTTATAATTGCATAATTAAAGGTAACTTTCACATAACCCAGATAAACAATTTGGATATTAATTAATAGGATGGTAACGTGTGACTTCATGCTGAAAATGGAAATCTCTCAGCTGAGAAATGTCTTTTGAGTCACTTGAATGCAGCACTAGATAAGATACCGTCTGCATGACAGCTCACCGTTTGTACTATTGACCCGTCTATGGAATAAACCGGGCTCATTTTTCATTCATTTAACTAATAAGCTAGATGACTTTTCCACAAGATTGCTTTTTAAACAAGTATCGGTCGGCGTGGAGTCATGATTGTGCATGCACAGCACAGTTTGTGTGCATTGTGAAACAGGCACTGGAGCGATGAAGCGTCATTTTAACAAGAACAAAGAGTACTTCACCTTTTATTTTAGCAGGCAGCTTGTTTACCGGTTTATTCTTCACAAAACTCGGCGTCCTGGTATGTAAATGTGTCTGAGAGCTGTGCACGCAACGCCGACTACAATAACAATACTATCACCTGTTTATCATTCGACTCCCATGCGTCATTAACATCATGACCTGTGAATAATCCTCACACGTTTCTGTTTCCATGACGACTGCAGCCTCTCCAGCAGAAAACAATCAACTCCGTCACTGTGATTAAGAAAAAGAAGTTGATGAAATGTGAAAAATCACTTTTTTTTTCAGATCTCATTTCTAAAGATACACAAATGCTTGGAATGAAGAAGAGAAATAGCTCAGTTTCTGGTTCCTTCTTCTAATCAAACCGCCGCAGTCTCGGTTCCCGACATATGCTTCTTTCATCCGTTCACTTCCGTAGTCTCTGGCTCCATGATGATCTCTCTGTTGTGATACTCTTTTAGTCCTTTTTTTCTCCCCCAGAAGAAAAGAGTGACTCAAACCTTGCGTAATTAGTGGCTGTGATAAATTACATCGAGACTGTCCTCAAGGGGCCTGAGGAAAAGTCTTACTTAAAAACGACAGATTTGCTCTGTCTTTAATGAGCTTTCCGTCAGAGTCAACAGGCATTGAGGGAATTTTCTACCTTCTGTTTGGTCTCCGTAAAATTGCGGTAAAGTGCCATTGTACGCTGATTAAGACATCAGATCTGATTAAATGTAAAAACAGACAGTTGTTCGTTTTCCTGACTGAAACAGATGCTTTGCAAAGCGATACGGATACATGTAATAATGTGTTTGATGACAAACAATGTAATATTTCTTAATCATTTACTATGATTATTTGATAATGAAAAAACAATACTAACTGAATATCACAGGTGCAAAATTAATTTGAAGGGGACCTATTTTGCCCCTTCTTACAAGATGTAATATAAGTCTCAGCTCAAAATACCCCACAGATCATTTATTATACAATGTTGTAAATGCCCATTTTTGAGTGGAAGGCTGTTTTTGTGCATGTATCTTTAAATGCAAATGAGCTGCTGCTCCGCCCCCTATCCAGAAGAGGGCGGAGCCTTTACAGCTTGTGCCTCAGATACTCTGCCAAAAACTTAAGCATCTGTATGATTTTGATTATCATCTCTTTCTTCATCATCATGAAAATGTATGATCTGCATGTGTTTTAAAGCCATATCAGTCTAAACTTCTGATATATAGTTTTCTGAGCGCATACACACACACACGAAGCACGCGCACAGAAAGCTGGATGTCAGACGGAGCGTCCCGTGAGTATTAAACTAAGTTCTCTTTCACGTTTTATTGCGCTTAAACTGTCAAACACACACAAGGTTATGTTAAAAACACACAAAGTTCACATAAACACAGTCGGTTCTGTCTGTGAACGTAAACGTGTGTATTAGATCTGTGTATTAAAGTATAATATACAGTACCTACTGCTATGCTGTTAATATGAATAAAACAACAAAAGAAAAACAGAAAATCACTCACTGCTCTCGACTGAATAACTTTAGTAGCTTTAATAAGAACACATTTCTTCCTTGAATGCTCTGGCGAGGAGATAAACATGGCGGACTGTGTACAGCTCACTGTGGGCGGGGCCTATTCGAATAGGGCGGAGTCTGGCAGCAGTCGTGGGCGGGGCCTGAGCATATGTGACGTCACAAAAGCTAGAATCTGCAAATGCTTGTTCTGAGACACTGCTTATGATTTATGGGGATTACAAAAAGGAGTGGGTGTATTTTATCTTTAGGTTGGTTGTGTACACAGACGCCGACACACAATTATGTTCAAACACCATATAAAAGTGAATTTTGCATAATAGGTCCACTTTAATATTATATAATATAGATATTTATATGTCTGGCCTAGGAAAATTGACATCTTCATACTTTATTCAAACTATAAAAAATGTGTTAAAGATTTTGTAAGCATATTGTGTAGTTGTGCTTGTAGTCAATTGTTATATTTGTGATAATCACACAATGAAACGTCAAATTGTGCAACAATTTTTGGCCAGGCTGTTATACAAAGAAATGACGTGCAAAAACAAGAGAAATATTAATAACTGATTATGTTGTAGACAATATGCTTTTTCCTGTGAGCTTTTTTCCATAGTAAAATAAAACATAGTACTGTAGTTTGCTCTTTTTTTGCCAAATAATTTTGTCAGATAAATACCTGAACTACGTTTAGTGTTTTGTTTTTCCCTCATATTTAAATTATTTTAAAATATTACCACAACGAAAGAAAAAATAAAAATAAAACGTATAAAATAAAAGTTAATAGAATTACTACATTACATTTTCTTAGAGCGTTTATTGAATTGCTTGCTTTATCAGATCCAAACAGCAAGAATCAGATTATTGTTTTTACACTACAAATCCCTAAAAATGTTTCTCTCTTTTATCTACTGGCCAAAGCCTATTTTTACTCACATTTGCTGTCTGCCATGCCGAATGTTAATTTTGGACCATGAATATAACTGCAAAAGAATTTGCGATGAAAGTGACTGAGATTCTTTGATTTCAACCGGTTCTCTTGAACTCAAGAACTCCTGCTGCAAAACAAAGCTATCAAAGCGCAAACTACTCAACCTTTTACTCTCGTCGTATTCCTTTGAAGAAGAAGAAGAATCATGCCTTTCTCCTCAGTTGAACGTTGTGTACTTAGGGGGAATCGTCAAGGATTGTGATTGTGTTAGCAACGTCAATTGTACAATACCGCAGAGAAGGGGCGGACAAGACCCTTTTTAATTACGAGTGCTCTCTCAGGCACTGTCAGGCAGTCGAATGAAAGTCAGAGGACAAACTAACTCACAGTTTTAATGTAATAGATTATGTAACATCCCCTTGTTCTTCGGTTCTTTCCTTACTCTTTCTCTGTTGATGAGATCTGTTGACACTTGGCTCCCCGGCCTCTTAACTATTGACCGGCTAATTCCATTAAATCATACTTTGAAGTGCTGGGAGAAGAGTTTCTCATCGTTCAAACCCCTCAGAGAGGCTGTGTTAGTGCAGTGCTCAAATAAGAGAGAGCTAAAAGTGCAAGCAAATCGGTTTCTTGCACAGAGGACTAACACTGCTTCCAAATCTCAGTGTGTCTCGATTCAGTCTGGATGTGTCAGCCGAGCAACTACCATTGAGATGAATGTGAATGCTGGCCGATAACTTACTCAAAAGTGATTGGCCACCCTAGATCCCTAAACTATCTCTGTCCATCTCCCAAGTTAGAAATGTCTTTCAATAGCCCGTTACACCCTGTATAAATGGCCTTTAAACAATACTCTCATGTGCTGAGGTGTTAAATACATTCAAACTGTATTTTTATTTAGCATATTATTCTTACAAGTCAGAAATGTGTTATGTGATTGTTTTGTGATGTTTTAGTCAGAGTAAGACACTGTGTGAAATGTTTTACTATGTTGCAGTTTATTAATTGTGTCCCCTGACCGTATATCATTTTGATCATTTGTACCATTTAAAGTGAAAATAGTACCAGCATTTCTGACATTAAACCAACGATATAAATTCAGCATTCGACATTTTCAATATTGAAAAAAAAAAAAAAAAAAAAAAAAAAATTATATATTATATATATATATATATATATTTATTTATTTATTATTATATATTATTATATATATTAAATATTATATATATATATATATATATATATATATATATATATATATATATATATATATATATATATATATATATGTATATTTTGTAATATATAATAATAATAATAATAATAATAATAATTATTATTATTATTATTATTATATTGATATGAATATTATATTGTTATAAATATTATATGATATTATATTATATTAAAGAGAATATATTAATAATAATAATAATAATAATAATAATAATAATAATAATAATAATAATAAAAGCCACTCTTGAATGAGTTTGAACCCTTCATGGTTAACCTAAATAGAAATGAAATGAAATAAAATGAAATAAAATGAAATAAAATGAAATAAAATGAAATAAAATGAAATAAAATGAAATAAAATGAAATAAAATAAAATAAAATAAAATAAAATAGATAAAACACAGCATTATAGCACATACACACAAAAATATATATATAAATAATCATCTACTAGTAATTATATACAACTGTAAAAGGTACCAGTCTGCAATGAAGAAATATTTAGTATTTAGAAAATATTTTGACTTCTTGTTCTTGAGATGGAATGTGGAACTTCTCCTATATTTCTATAGAATTGTGTTATTTGTCTGAACGTAGCCTTTAAAGAATTACACATAATTACACTACAGTGCAGTGTGCTGGACGCTTCAGGCATGGGAGTTGTCACGTGCAGGTGTGAACCCTTACAATGAGAGTTTACCATGTTATTTAAAAGAAGATTGACTCACGTCCATGCTAAGAGCAGTCGACTCCAAACATTGCTCTAATCTTCATTTCTTTTCAAGCATGTTACAAACAAACTGTTGCCAGGAACTAATGATATTACCTCTGAGTACAGCTTTATCTGGGAGAGCCAACAAAGACAAAAGAAGAAAAAAAAAGAAACAAAACCCTGGCAAAATATTCTCTCTAATATACTCGGAGCCTTCACAAACTTTTTTATTGAAATTGATCGCTTTGCATTAAATGGTAATATATTCCTGATCACGTAGTACATACCTGAAGCTCACAGAAAAGATGTCTTTGAAGCTAAAACATAATTCATTACGATTTTAAGTGACATCCATACACAATGGATAAATGTAATATATGTTCGGAATCCATAACTCTGTGCTTCAGTAATATAGCTGACTCATTCTATTGATTATGAAAGAGCTGGTCTGTAAGACGGTGGCAAGAGCAAAGAAATCAGGCCCTCTGGATCACATTTACACCTGGTATTAACATGTGCTTCATATTGGTAATGCAATGCTCATTCAATGTGATTGGATAGAGACTGGATGCATTTACACCTGGCTTTCAATGTGTTCAAGTGCTATCCTATTGCACTCTGATTACCGAGATCGCATGTTAATGCAGGTGTACGGGAGGCCATGCTGTCTGACAGATGAGGACGTTCATGGGTGTGGACAGTTGGCCAGCACACTAAGAGTAACAGGCAGGGAAGCTGGCACTTCATCAAGCCATCGACCACTGGGAAATCTCAGCGAGAGAAAGAGAGTGCAACAGAAAGATGGATGACTTCATTGAGCCTTCTAAGATATTAAATGCTCTTTTTGTTCTTGTTTTTTCTTCTGAGAACTCTCAGGAGCTGCTTTAGATATTCACAACCAACAGTTGCTTCTCATAAATAATAGATACACGCTGCTGCATAAATAGACAAACAATGAATCCCGTATCAGATCTAGGCAGGTGGAGCTGGGGAGGTGGAGGGGTTCAGAGGAACTTACAGCAAACACTGAACCAGACTATTTAAATGTTGAGCAAACAATCTCATTGGCTGACTTTTCTTTTAATCCAATTCACGAGAGACAATTCCCCTACCCAAATGGTTCAAAGGCCTCAACGGAAACTATACGGAAGTCTCTGTTCATGTTTTGTTTTTCCAGGGTGAATTATTTCAGTTCTGTTTTAGCATACACCCAAATCACTGAATTCAGGTGTTCAATCACTTCATGGCCACATGTGTATAAATCAAGCACTAGGCATGCAGACGCTTCTACAAACATTTGTGAAAGAATGGGTCGCTCTCAGGAGCTCAGTGAACTCAAGCGTGGTACCGTGATAGGTTGCCACCTGTGCAATAAGTCCATTCCTGACATTTCCTCACTACTAAATATTCCACGCTCAACTGTTAGTGGGATTATAACACAGTGGAAGCAATTGGGAACAACAGCAACTCAGCCACGATGTGATAGGCCACATAAAATCACAGAGCGGGGTCAGCGCATGCTGAGGTGCACAGTGCGCAGAAGTCGCCAACTTTCTGCAGAGTCAATAGCTACAGACCTCCAAACTTCCTTCAGATTAACTCAAGAACAGTGTGTAGAGAGCTTCATGGAATGGGTTTCCATGGCCGAGTGTAATGCAAAACGTGGGATGCAGTGGGGAAAAGCACACCGCCACTGGACTGGACTCAGTGGAGACGTGTTCTCTGGAGTGACCAATCACGCTTCTCTGTCTGGCAATCCGATGGACGAGTTTGGGTTTGGTGGTTGCCAGGAGAACGGGACTTGCCTGACTGCATTGTTCCAAGGGTAAAGTTTGGTGGAGGGGGGATTATGGGGTGGGGTTGTTTTCAGGGGTTGGGCTTGGCCCCTTAGTTCCAGTGAAAGGAACTCTTAATGCTTCAGCATACCAAGACATTTCAGACAATTTCATGCTCCCAACTTTGTGGGAACAGTTTGAGGATGACCCCTTCCTGTTCCAACATGACTGCGCACCAGTGCACAAAGCATCGGTCCATAAAGACATGGATGAGCGAGTTTGGTGTGGAGGAACTTGACTGGCCTGCACAGAGTCCAGACCTCATCCCGATAAAACGCCTTTGGAATGAATTAGAGCGGAGACTGCGAGCCAGGCCTTCTCGTCCAACATCAGTGCCTGACCTCACAGATGCGCTTCTAGAAGAATGGTCAAAAATTCCCATAAACACACTCCTAAACCTTGTGGAAAGCCTTCCCAGAAGAGTTGGAGCTGTTATAGCTGCAAAGTGTGGGCCAACTCCATATTAAACCTTACGGATTAAGAATGGGATGTCATTAAAGATCATGTGCATGTAAAGGCAGGCGTCCCAAAACTTTTGGCAATATAATGTATGATTCAAGATGGAGTCAAAATATTAGCAATGGAAATCTATCTCAGAATCCTCAAAATAGCATTTCATAGCACGCATGCACACATTGAGAGAAAATACCTTACAGGAAAATGGGAAATGCAATGAGAGAAGCACAGTATACAAGCAGGAGTCATCATAACCACTGGCTTTTCAGCATGACTCATGTCCTGACGTATCAGGAGAACATATTGCTCATGTGTGAGGTTATTTATACCCGGTTAATCATACAGTAGAGGAGCTTACATAATGGCAAAATAAACTTTAAAATGAATAGCGATAACATGTTTGTCGTGCATCTGGCAATTAACTGTCAGGTGTGGATTGCGGTTAGCTTGCTAAATTGAATACCGGGAACTGACAATTTCCATGTTGGTGTGGGATAAATCAGTGGCCCGGAGGCGGATGAGAACAAAAATAGAATTTCAGCATTCCTACCCATTTATGTTTTATCAGTCAAGAGATAAAGCATTTAAAAGGTGCACCTTTAACGCAGTCATTCACCTCCCAGCACTTGCTTAGGAGTGTGTGATAAAAAGGTTATTGAGTAATTCATACTAATGCACTGAGGCCTCCGTCATGACAATGGCCATATTGAGGATGTGTAAATTCAATTTATAAAGCGCAATCCCCTTCCAAAGATAGCTGCAGCCATATCCACACACAATAGCAAAATGGGTGCTATCAAACCACCCGTTGGGAGGAATCCACACACATGCACACACTATTGTGAATAAAACATCCTGGGCATTGCAGATGGAGGACAGCATGCTTTCATTATGTGGCCACCCCAAGTGACACCATGGCGCCTGAATCTTCCCCCCTCTCCTTTTTTTCACTCCAATCTCTCCACTTCCTCCCTGGCCTGACCCAGAATACGTAACAGGCCCTCAGGAGCGACTGTCAGTCTGCCTGTGCAAATAGCATCTCCCTCCTGCTCACACAGAGAAGCCCACCATGTTTTTCCCGTAAAAAAAAAGAGGAAGAGTGGAGAACGGATGCTATGCAGAGCACTGCAGGGAAGATCTCACCTCTCATGCATCCCAGGATCGGCTCAAACGACACACACCAGGACCTCTATGCTTTCCAAACTTTGAAAGAAATATATTTTTGGATGAGAGTGTCGGAATTTCATTGCTTATTTGCCGAGCAGCTGGTGTTCAGTGAGGGATCCAAAAATGAAGGGGTTTAGATTTGATGAAAAATTCCACTCAATTTAATTCACTGAATAGCTGTCTTGATACAGACCTTCCCAAACACAAAGTACAAATCAAACATCAAATTAATAGGCTACATCCTTAAATATACTGTTCAAAAGTGTGGCGTCAGTAAAATGTTTTAATGAACCTTCAGAAATCATTCTAATATGCTGATTTGGTGTTCAGGAAACATTTATTATTATTATTATCATCATCATATTTGAAAATAGTTCCTTTGAGGAATAGAAAGTTAAATAGCAAAATTTGAAATAGAAATATGTAATATATTATAATATCAATGTCCTTACTGTATAATTTGCTCAATTTAATATGTCTCTGCTGAATAAAGGTATTCATTTATTTATTTAAAAAAAGATTGACCCCACAATTTTTAATAGTGATGGATGGATGGATGGATGGATGGATGGATGGATGGATGGATGGATGGATGGATGGATGGATGGATGGATGGATGGATGGATGGATGGATGGATGGATGGATGGATGGATGGATATTTAATAACATTCTCTGGCTGTTGCAAATGAGTTCCTGTAACATTTGAGCAACAATCAAGACTTTTTAAAATTTTATTTGGAAAAAAATGGTAACAAAAATAATAATATCTAAATTAACAGATTTTAGTCAAAATATTATTTATTATTGCTGAACTGCATTAATTTATAGCAACAAAAAAACAGCACTTTAAGATAACAATTGCAGGTTACTACTTTTTACAATGTATTTAAGAATCATCGATGGCATTTTGCTGAGTTGGGGAGGAATTGAACAGCCAGTGATTCAAACATAATCTGTTCTGAGCTTGTCAGTACATCTCCTCGCAACACTGGGGATTTGGCTGCGGCTAAATGGAAAGGGGGCGTTCAGGAGCACTGAGTAATTGCAGAGGAGGGGGGCATTGACTAGGATAATAGGGCAAAAAATAATGCCCCCCAGCCCCTAAAGCTATCAACTGCCCCTGGCAGGCCTCATTGAGCGGCCCAGCTTGAGAACAGCATTGTAGGGGTGAATATTTCAAGAGCTGATCAGTAAACGCCTTCGATTAGTAGTGCCTCTTTAATATCAATTATCCGTTGATATTGGTCAGGGGTCAAGGCGTGATGAAGGGCCCACCGGGGTCACCATAAAAGCTTATCCAACACAATGAGGAGGTCTTTAACCCACTTATCAAAGGTACATAATCGACTGCCTAACCAGCGCCACCGCCACCCATCCCCGACAAACAAACAGTTGCACGTTTCTCCTTTCATGGCTCAGTGCTTTCTCAAGCGTGGGTGAGCGCAGACCTCCTCCTGCCTCTGTCAGCACACTTTCATCCTGTCTGCACATGTGAGTGACGTTAAACGGCTCTCGCGCGGTGGCTTTGGAGATGCCAGCCGGACCGTAGACAAAGTCATTTCTATTCCCTGTATTTTTCCTCGTCTTCTCACCTCGCAGTAATTTTCCCTCATTTACATTTTGCCACAACCAAACAACCCAATCATCTCGCCGCATGACATGACATTCTCTTCCACGACACAACCGTATCCTGTCTAACAAGAATATATAGTTCCATTAAGCTCCAGCTGATGAAAATGATTATTTAATCATTTTATTAAGCCGCTTTAATTGAAACGGTGTGATAAATGGCTGAGAGGGGCCCTGCGAGCGGAGAGGGTTAATTGGGAGCTCGTGTGGCGTGGTTCACCTTGACTGGTTTCCTGTCGGATGGGGCGTCAGAGACGATCAGGTGCCAAGCTGATGCAGCACAGTGTGTGTAAGATGGACCCGCTCATCCAAGGCCAAAACCCTCGAATTCTCAGCATCCTTAAAGAGACAATGGACCTCTCAAACAAGAAGCCCTGTGTATTTCAGTAGAAATTTTAAAGGTTACAACATTATGAAAGGGTTTTATTTATGAAAAGGGATTGATATGGGGTAGATCTGAATGATTTCCAGGAGTATATATGATGTGTGTGTCCAGCAAGAAAAGTTCCTAGTGTTCTGGGCATTGCTGTGTGGTTGATAAGATGTAGTTGTTAGCCTTTATGATATTCCAATAACTATATATGACTCATATTCCTCTTTCAGTGAAAGTCAATGGGATTTTTTTGTACATTTATTTATCATATTGTTTTATATAATACACTTTTATAGATTTTTTTTTATAGGGTAGTCAGTTTTACCATTCACTAGATGATTTATATCATGCAATTGCAATTTCATATCCCATCATTGAAACCTTATTTCTTTTTGAGGGGTTCAAGAACGAAGTGCTGAAACCCTATTGTAATTGTAAGGATTTTTATTATTTTTCTTCTGCCGTAAAACTGATCATGCAGACCAAACCAAAAGGCCTAGAGACTTGAAAATTAGTCAGATGGTAGGTTGGGGAGAGACTGACATCACCCTAGCAGACGCAAGTGTCATATATCATTGGAATCTGCTCAAGGTGGACAAAACTTATATCTCCATTTTTAATTTTGTCCAAAACCAACTAGTCCTAGGTTTTTCGCCCGATTGGAACCAAACCAGTGCAGAAAGATTCTCTGGAGTCTGAATATAAATAATTATCAAAAAAAGTTGAACATTTGATTCACGGTCGCTAAGGGGCGCCAAAATGTTCGAAGTGGGCGGAGCCACTTTTACTAAAATGGCTATAACTCATGACCACAATGAGATATTTTCCCCAAACTTGGTAAACATATGTATGAGCACCTTTTAGACAAGGTTAACGGACGCCGATCGAAGCGAAACTCGTTGAGCATTTTCGACTGATGGCCCTAGGGGTCTGTGAGAATTTTGTTCAGTAATCACGTGGTGTTTCACACATCCACACAATATTCATATAATTTGATAGATCTCTTCATACTGGGCAACTTTGCCTCAAGAACCACTGCTGTCAATCAAATCGTTTATTAAATATTCGCGATTATGTAAAAAAAAACAACTAGTCCTAGGTTTTTTGGAAATGGGTGTCTAAGGGTGCCTAAACGAAAACTCTGAACTTCACGAAAATAGGTGAGCACATGCGACATATGTTTCTAAACAAGCATGCAAACTGTTATGGTGATCGGACCGTAGGTGGCGCTATAACTGTTAAAAAGCCTTAAAACCCTATATTTCCTATGGTAAATTGTCTCTATTGGCTGTAAATAGTCTTTTCCATGATCCATGGAGTGGTTACATGTTTGCTAAATAAAACAATATCTTTTCACGCATGTGCTTAATGGCCTTAAACACTTGAAGCTATATTTTTTCATTGTAATTGCAAAAGTGTGAATTTATATACAATTGTGGCTTTATTTTATGTAATTGTGACTTTATTGTAATTATGACTTTCTATTTCAGACAATCTGATTTTATTTCTCACAATGTGACTTTATTTCCTAAACTTTATCTCACAATTACCTGCAGGTTTTTTAACCCCTAACCATCCAGGAACCACCCAGAAGTGGTTAGTGGCAGCCAATTTTGTTTGGTTCCCCACAATCGTCAATTTATCTTCTTTTGGTGTTCAGCTGAAGGAAGTAATGCCGTTTTTGAACGACATGAGGGTGAGTAAATAATGACAGAATTTTCATTTTTGGGTGAACTGTGCCTTTAAGAATAAGCCACAGCTGTAGTGATGTGCACCAGTAATGAGCAAATTAACAGAAGTCAGATTACTAACAAATCGCCGTGAAGCACATTTATCTGTGAATGGGGTTTTATGTAAAAAGGAAGTGATTGAGGTAATGGTCGTTCATTCAATATATCAGACTTGACATAACTGGTGATCTTCTTTCTTCTCCTGCTTCCTGATTGGCTCCTGTTGCAATCTATTGATCCAATGGGTACTACTTATCATAATTCTCTGGATGGATTTCCAACTTCCATTAAAGGGGGAATGCAAAGCGTGCTTGCTTCAATGTTTGTGTCAGTATAGTTGATGCGATGGCCTTCACAGCTTTACACAAATAATTTGTATCGTATGGAAGTGAAATATACATCTTGGGGCGCTTTGAAACTGATTAGGAGCAGCGCTTGAGGATGAGATTAGGCCAGTGCAAGATCAATCTTGGCGTCCTCTGTAATTTTCTTTTTTCTGTTTTTCCAGCCTTGTTTTCGTGGCACGGTCGAATTAGCATTAGAGGCGCAGACAGGCTTTCCGTCCACTTTGTTGTCTGCCATTCCTCTTTGACTCTCATCGCTGGTATGGATATCCCATTGTGCGATTCCATCTTTAATGATAAGTGACATTAAAAAGGGATAAGCGCTTTTCCAGTGAATGACTAACCAAGGGTCATCCCCCTCAAACAGGAACAACCTTTGCTCCTGTAGAGCTTAATGAATACGCTAATCCTGATAACTATCAGAAATGGGAGGCCATTTTCCTGCCAACAAACTGCGTTATCCAGGGGTTGGATGAAAGAAATAGCGAGTGACCAGGAAGAACTGAAGAGAACCTTTCATGAATAATGAAATGAGAGGAGGAGAGGGGGCAATCTTTCATTCACCGTGCCTTATTACACAGATAAAGTGCCTTTTGAGGTGCATTCTAATGCGCCAATATAATGCAAAACATGAATGGAGTAAGAGGGATAATCGGCAGCTCTTCTTTTCATGTTCCGGTGGAAGGACAAGCACTGAGTCCCTTTGTTCTCTGGAATGGTGAGACGCAGTTGAAGAAGATAGTCTCTGATTTTAAGGATATGTTTAATAGACTGTGGGGGATAGCTGTCATGTCAGGAAAGCATCCCTGCATGCAATTTAGCAGCGGGGAAGTCCCTGTATTGTGCTTGTTCTACACAGCAAAGCATCTAGTGTGTTGAAGTTGGCGTCGTTAGACATGGAGCCAAGGGCGGGTGGTTTAGGGTACGTGTTTGGAATCAGCCTCTTGACTATGAATGCAACAATGAGTGGAGAGAGACGAGCAAGGGAGGATTGCTTGTTTTTGTGTGCACATACATGGTATTTTGTCTTTACGGTATGATATTTTGGTGGACCAAACACTGGATGACATACATTTGAATGGTTCTGATGTCTCAAAACAATGTCCATCTACCAATCACATTAAAACGATAACTATAAAGATAACTATAACAGATATAGTTGTGGTGTGGACTTCCTTATTCTCATTTTGAACAGTTATAGTAGGGATGATCAAGTTTTTTAATCAACCCGCTAAATGTGTGTGTATTTCAGCTGTGGCGAGTAACTCAGTCACTCCTACTAGCCACTTTGGTGGGTTGAATTTTATATATAATATATCATTTTTTTTTTAATTGTAGTCTTTTAAAAAGGCATCTGAGATGATAAACTGAGTGCAATGAAGTGTTGCCCAGTTAGGAACCTGGGTGTGCTCTTTGATACCAATCTCTCATTTGAAAGCCACGTTTCTAGCATCTGTAAAACTGCATTGTACCATCTTAAAAATATATCTAAATTACGGCATATGCTTTCAATGCAAAATGCTGAACAGTTAGTTCATGCGTTCATGACCTCAAGGCTAGATTATTGTAATGCTCTACTGGGTGGTTGCCCTGCACGCTTAATAAACAAACTGCAGCTGGTCCAAAACGCAGAGCTAGAGTTCTTACTAGAACCAGGAAGTATGACCATATTAGCCCGGTTCTGTCAACAATGCACTGGCTCCCTATTAAACATTGCATACATTTTAAAATCTTGCTAATTACTTACAAATCACTAAATGGTTTAGCTCCCCAGTACTTGAGCGAGCTCTTAACGCATTATACTCCATCACGTCTATTGCGGTCTCAAAACTCTGGCCAGTTGATAATACCTAGAATATCTAAATCAACTGCAGGCGGTCGATCCTTTTCCTATTTAGCACCTAAACTCTGGAACAGTCTTCCTAGCATTGTTCGGGAAGCAGACACACTCTGTCAGTTTAAATCTAGACTAAAAACACATCTCTTTACTATGGTATACACATAGAACATTATCAATTTATATTATTCAAAACAGTTAATTGATTGTTAGGCTGCATTAACTAGGTCAGCCGGAACCGGGAACACTTCCCATAACACCTGATGTACTCGTTACATCATAAGAAGAATGGCATTTACGCTAATGTTAGTCTCTCTGTTTATCCCGAGGTTTACTGCAGTCAGCCGGATCCGGGCCGTATCCAGAGCAGATGGTGGACCTGCGTCTAGACATGACCAACGCATCCCTGAAGCGTCTGCAGAGACCGTGTCAATTAAACTCCACCCTGTGAAGGCCTCATCGACACGACATCCTCATTAAACCCGTCTCTCCCAATCTTTCAAATAATATGAATATCTTTCGATCTAATCTGACTTCTGACCTGTAATGTTGCCTGAATCATAATCATACACTATTTGTTCGTCGGCCAGAGGAGAACTGGCACCCCGACTGAGCCTGGTTTCTCCCAAGGTTTTTTTCTCCCTTCTGGCCCTGAAGGAGTTTTGGTTCCTTGCCACCGTCACCTTTGTCTTTTGGCTTGCTTAATTGAGGACACTAAAATTTCAACTATATTACGGATCTGCCCGCATTGACACTATATGATCATTTAAATTAGCTGGATGACATCAACATTTTCTTCTGTTGCATTATTTTCCTGTTAACACTGTGAAGCTGCTTTGAAACAATCAACATTGTAAAAAGCGCTATATAAATAAAGGTGACTTGACAATGTAATGTTGTCAAAATATTGATTATTCGATACATATCGATACTAAAATATCTGAAATGCTTCCAATACACATTTTCCGCAGAATAGACACACAATACCAACGTCTCTTTCTCTCTCTCTCATCTCTCCGACAGTGAGTGACACACAAACCCGCCTCCACTCACTCGTTTTATTTGCTCCGGATGAATATTGTTGGTGTTACAGGGCTTAAATTTCTGCGTCGTATTGCGCATAATTTTACTCTTTCCCGCAGAGTTTGTGCTCACACCCAAAGTGATCACACATAAAGCTGCCTCTCAGCACTAAATTAAGTTCTTTTTCGCTGCTTATTGCACTTAAACAGTCAAATACACACAATAATGTCAAAATGCCGGTCTTGGTGAGTATTCACGTAAACACAGTCAGTTCTGTTTTAAGTGAGAACAGTTGAGAAAGAAAACACATGTGTTACAGTGTAATGGATCCGTGCGTCAGGTCTTAAAGTGACAGCAGCCTAATATTCCTGCTGCCAAATTATGAGATAAGGTTAAAAATATCTATATGGCAGTTTTTCCCATGACATCGATGCCAAAATTGTGGCCAGTGAAAATGCTGAGTGGATAGTAACTTTAGAAAACCATTAGCCACAGTGACTATAATATCCAATATAACAATTACTACAGTAATTATATTTATAGGCATATATTATTATATTTACATATAATAAGACACTACTAATAAGATCACATCCTTACTTTATAGTTATAATTATCATTATAGTTATCATCCTTGGTGTGAATAGGCCTTAAGGATGTGTTTCAAAATACCTATCAAGAAATCATTTTAACGTACAATATGCTCACTCTAGAGCCGAATGCTCGTATCCCTAAGCTCTAAGATGCCCAAAGGCAGAGCTAGCAGGACACAGGACTGTCTCAGGACTTTGGCTTTAAGAATGTTCATGGAACTTTTTTTCTGAAACGTTTTAGTTCATGTAACCAAGAAAGACAAAAACATTTGGCAAAACGTTTTTTAGAACATATTTTTGTTAGCTGGAATTGTATATCCATCATAGAGAAGACAATCCCAGAATGCTCTGCAAAAAATTTCAAAAACAAATCCATGATGGTGAACGAGTTATATGGACTATAAATCTACACATATCTCATTTTTATACCATCAAGTATTATGTTTATCATATTGTTGTGCCATTAGCATAGCAACATGGTAATATCTTAATAGTGTCCACTTTGTGGATTTTTGTAGATTATGACAGAAAGAATAGATTTTTTATTTTTATTTTTTACTGTGGCATCAGAAAAGTAGAAGTTAACTCATTTTGACCTCACAGAGAAGAAAAGCATTCAAAATGTTTGTTGGAGCTGAATATTTTGTATTGAATGCAATAAAATGCATGTGATAATTATCATTTATATTGTGCTCATTTTACCCTTAACCACAGAAAGAAGTTCCTCATTTCGTAAACAGGGTCATGCAATGGTCCAGCACATGCATTAGTGTTCCGTCTCCAAACACGTTTATACAGGAGAGCAATGACAAAATGCATGTTGCATACCTGAACTTTTGTCATAATAAAATCTAATGCAAGAATAATAACTGAAACGTCCTTGCTGTGCACAGCCCTTATTTCAATAATATTGTGTCACCACTGTCATTTTAAAATAATGAAAACCAATGACTGCAGACCTTCACGCATCCAGCAATTACACACTATATAATCAGAGAAACAAGGCAAGAGTGACTTTGTTGTTGTGTTTCAACAAATAAAGTCATAATTAATTATGGACAACATTAATCCAGATTTTGGAAGAAACAGTGTCACTACAGTTCAAGGAAAGAGGGCTGGAACCAGGCTGTTCGTGTGGTTCGACTGAAAGCACCTGTCCACAATTAACACCCTGAAACCAGAAGTATCCGTTCGTCTGCCGCTTTTGAGGTTTACTGGGTTTTGAAGTAGCAAATAATTCCAGCTATCATGCACTATTTAAATTTGTAATCATTTAAATCAAAAATTGAAAAATGTGATGTTAATTTTGCAGTGAATTTATTTATGTGCTTGTTTGCTTAAGCTGAGGTTTTCAAAGCTCTGGTGCAACGAATAGTTGTTCATAAGTATTTCAAGTGATGACAATATATCAAACCGGGCCAGAACTGTCTTCATTTTTCTGTATATCTTTGTACTATCTAAAAAAATATATTTTGTTGACCATATCAGGCATGTGAGCTTCCGCATGGAGCTTAACTTTGATATACATCGTCATCTCCCCATGATCAGTTTTTCAAAGCAAAGATTAATCCAGTCAAACTAAGCACCGGCGGGTTTCATTGGCCCACAGATGCAATATCTCATAAAAACAACTATACTGTGTTACGATAACCATCCAAACAAGCTGCTTTGCTGGTGTTGTATCAATTGATTCAGGCTTAGAGCTCATTTATCAGTTTGTGAGCTGCCTTCAGGTCAGAGCACAGTGAAACAGCAGGCTGGAGGGAAGGAAAGCAGAGATATCAGTAATTGGGTGCGCTGCTGTTCTTTTGAATACAGAAATTAAAGGGAGCACGCTTTTTTTTTTGCATGCATGCATTGATTTTTGGCTTCATTCCATTCTCTCCTGAACAAACATATACACGTTCAATCTTATTTCTCTACAGGAACAGTTCTATTTCATTTTCACAGGTTGAGAGGCGAGCCTGAGCCCTGACAGCTGTCATCTCATTAATCAGAGCAATCAATAGATGCTGCTTGGCTGGATGTGATCTTTGAGCTACGGTGTACATGCCAACACCTGTTACCCAAGCAAGGCTGTATGCAACGCTTCATGGCTATACTTGACATAGGCTGCGTCCAAATTCGCATACTCACTAGGTATTTTGAATTAGTAATTACTTTGCGACCGCTAAAAAAGTACATTCTATGTCGACACGTTCTCAAACGTTCATGTCACATTGACGCTTGGTCAGGACCCTTCGGCGTCAATTTTTAACGGCCTTTAGCGCAATTTTTTTACGTGCAGAATACTCCATTGATTTCAGTTGTTTGCCCAATGCATCATTAATTCTTTGAATTTGTAAAAGTCAACATGATTTTATAAATATTTATAGGCTAACCCCCAACTAACCCCACTCCAACCCTAAACCTACCTACTTGACAACAATATAAGACACGTAACAGGCAAATATAAGTACAGTCACAGGTATTTATCGCAAAAACTGACGAAAAACAGTATAAAAGTATTAACTCGTGTTGCATTCCAAGTCTTCTGAAGTCATACGATATCTTTATGTGAAGAACAGAGTGGATCTTAATGTTTTAATCGCTGAAATGATGAACGCACGCATGCACTCAGTCATATCTCATTCAA
Source organism: Rhinogobio ventralis (assembly GCA_039654625.1). Classification (NCBI taxonomy): domain Eukaryota; kingdom Metazoa; phylum Chordata; class Actinopteri; order Cypriniformes; family Gobionidae; genus Rhinogobio; species Rhinogobio ventralis. Next base: position 2,503,869 of record CM077214.1, on the reverse strand, counting down.
AAGATACACCCGACTCTTTAGCATGATGCAATCGGTCACGAGACACACGAGAGCCAATGCAATTTCTCTATCAAAGCTGGTGTAATGTTTCTTCAGGCGATGACACTGGATCATGTGACACTGAAGACAGGAGTAATGATGCTGAAAATTCAGCTTTGATCACAGGAATAAATATTTTAAAATATATTGTAATAGAAAACAGCTGTTTTAAATATGAATAATATTTCACATTATTACTATTTTTATTGTATTTTTGTTCTAATAAATGCAGCCTTGGCGAGCATAAAATACATAAAATCTTACCGACCCTGGTATATACTGTAGTACAGTAGGACATACGTGTGTTTCATGTCACAGAAAATGTGCACACTACATGAAATAGCATGAGTACAGTAGTGTGGAAAAAAGCCAATGTCATGTGTGTTCATGTTTGTTGTGTATGCATGTTTTGCAATGTACATCAGTGGACACAAACACGTACACCTGTATTTTGAATAACATTATTTCAGGGATGCATTCTTGAGGTGAATATGTTACAGCACTCTGCATTTGTTGCTATGGTGATCTGTTTGATGTGATTTTGCCTGTTTCATCTGAAGGTGAGAAGTCAATGTATTATCTCAATGGCACGTCAGAATTAAACAGCATCTGTTCATTTAGACATCAACAAGACTGGACTAAACTAGGATTAAACCTACTAAACTCATGTAGCTTGAATCGGAGGTTGCTGCAGGATTTCAGTTGTCTTAAGGTGTAACTCACAGATGTAGAGACTGTGGTGTGCAGAGAAGCATGCGTGTTATGTGTGGAAGTCTTGGAGCGTCTCACCTATGCACAGGCTGTGCGGCTGACCACATGAATGCCAAGTTTATAATTGGTCTTGTTGTGAATTCCCAGCGCTCAGAGCAGACTCATTTGGCCACACTCCTGTCAGGTGGCCATGCTGAAATAGAATGTTTAATGAAATGGACCGATGCTTGATGGAAGTATGTGTGTTTATGCATGGCTGTGCGGGGGGAAAAAGGACTAGGTTTTTATATTTTCTGAAGAAAGTTAGTGCTTGGCCATGCAAACCTTATTTCTTTTTAATGTGTTGCTATAAGATGTTCTGAGTGGTTTGCATGTTGCTATGCAGTTGTTTCAGCACCAGTTCTCACAACAGTTTTGAAAAATGCCACAGAAGTGGGTGTGGTTAAGGAAAGGAGAGGAAAGAGGGGAGAGTGACAACACAACATCGGCTTCCATTCAGTTTTATTTCACTCTCACTGAGATAAAATCAAATCTTCTCACAAATTCATGCTGCAATTACATACATATCCTGTGACAGCATTATTTAAGGCAGCGGCTATTTGTAAAGTGTAAATAAATAGCAAATAGATTATATTTACATTAAAGGGGTTCTATAATGCCCCTTTTTACAAGATGTATAATATGTCTCTGATGTGTATATGAGAAGTTTTAGCTTAAAATACCCCACAGATCATTTTTATAACATGTTAAAATTGTCACTTTTTGAGGGTGAGCAAAACCGTGCCGTTTTTGTGTGTCCCTTTACATGCAAATGAGCTGCTGTCCCGCCCCCTTTCTAGAAGAGGGCGGAGCTTCAAGAGCTCGTGTTAGCAGCTCTGATTACCTCACACACACACAAACTGAAAATGTCAGAAACTGTTCAGCCTTTTGTGTTCAAACCGGAGTCGGACAATGATGGAGAGACTCAAGAAGAAGAGACAACATGTAGAACGAGACAGGACGTTTCTGAATGGATAGTTGATGAATTTATGAGTTAACGATCTTCAAGTCATTGATTAGCATATTCTGTCATGATAATCTATAAACCGCTGGTGTGGGAACTGTTGAGCCAGAGAATATCTGCTGCATGAAGAGAGAACATGCGTAGTTTAGTTTAATTACGGTTATAACTTATGACATGCTATTGCATTGGTGTTTGTACTGTATTAATAAATGTGAAAGACGGATGACAGCTTGAGCGACTCCCAAATGTGCTTGACTACAACAACTCTTCCTCTTCTCAACATGTTCCCGGGGGCGGGGTTTATGTAAATCTTAGGGTTAGTGATGTCACTAACTCGTTGTAGTCCCTACCAGCCGTTTGTTGTAGTCCTTAAAAACAGATTTCTGTAAAAGAAAATATCTCCCTTTGCTTTGAACTTTGAGCGTCGTAACTTTGCAGATGTTGTTTATGCTCAAACAGCAACACTACACACTCACTACAGTTAAAAAAAGTCAAATCTTAGAAATAGCTGCTATTTACACTATGTAAATATAGCAGTTTTTTCTTTGTAATAAGTTTCTTTGTAATCAGATACTATCTGCAATAATAACAGTGTAAATTATTATATTTATTACAATTATTAAATGGATGCCGCCTTATTGGGACAATAAAGCCCTCCCTACACCGACCCCTAACCCTAAACGATAAACACTTTATTATTAAACACGTTAGACACTTTATTTTAACTTTTCAGATATTTTCTTCATTTTTATTGAAAATAAATGCTTTTCCGATTTGAAATGTGATGGAAAAAGGGAGTAGGGTGAGCTTAGAACTCGGGTCGATTTGCATCATAATTTTGTCTGGCCCAATCAGACGTCAGTGGGCGGAGTTAGTGTAAATAGCCTCTGCCAACAACACAAGCTATTTGCACTTCTTGTAAATAGACACTCTGATAATTAAACACACAGCCGTTCACATTTGTACTCTGCATTGAAAATATATATGAACGCTCTGTTGCATCTTTAAAAACTTTTGAGGCTTGTTTTGTGGAGTTTTTATAAGCCGTTTGATTGGCTAAAGGGCCATAAGACCGGTTACACTCACAGTGTGGATGAATCGCGCAGAAACTCTCACAAAGCGAAAACGAACACTCATTTTTTTATCCATAAATGCATCTCTCACTTACTGTATGCAGTCTCACAGTTTGAAGCGCCTGTCATAGGAAATCAAAGCGTGCTGTTGTGAATAATTAAGCGAGGCGTCTTCTCATAAAATAAGGACATGCAGTCCCATGCATAATTATGAGACAATATACTGTAATATAGCCTCATATTTTTAGAAGAAGAGTGTTTGGGTCTTTATGTTTTAATATCATGAGGTTTTTGTGGTTTAGCTGGCATAGTTTTAATATTGAAATAACCTTTGGCTGGCTATATGAATATTTAAATCACAGCTGCTTAGACCTTTGTACTGACTTGCTCAGATGTGTGACCACTTGCCTAGTTTTAATTCATGACAGCCAGAGTATGAAAACTACTAGTGCTAACTCCAGGCACTTCTCTTTAACCGCACATGCATTTAAGCTTTTTATTGTTTTAATATCATTATAAGAAGAATAATATGGTTCTGCTCTGGATAAGTGTGTGTGACCTACTGTAGGTCTGAGGTCTGGTTTCTGGTCACATTATGTTACACTTGCTTATGAGTGGTTCTCTAAAGCAGAACCGCAGACAGGAAAAGAACCTGTTGTCTACTGATATTCCAGTAAAATCAAACCAACACACACTTTCCTCTGGTTTCTGGTCACATTAGAGACAGTTGTGTCTTGTGTATGTTTTTGTATGTGGATGAGACACTGGACGTGAGCCAACCACAAGACAAACAGGCCCATTTCTTTCCACAAACTCATAACTGAGCTGCGTCAGAGGATTCCGTTCTCATTTCACCACTCTTTTATAATTTCCTTGCGTTTCAACTCTCTGGGTCACATGCGAGAGACTCATTCAATAGAGACATATTCTCTGTCGTGCTGTGAAAGGATTTGTTTTTGTGGCTCATTTGGTACCCTGCTATCTTGAAAGGGTAATTTTAGATGAAGAAAGTCTGGAAGGGGACAAGTTGCCAATTGAGTTTGGCTGGAATCAAATTGGGACTTGGACACTTTGGCTAATTGCAAATTACAAAACCTGGAGCATGTGTAGAGAGCTCAAGTGGGACTTGAGTCCTTCTACCGTTTTTTATTCATCATTAGATCAAAGGAGGAAGCCCGGAAATCTCATAAATGATTGGCATCTCCCAAAACAACAAGTTTCATGCATAAAATCCCAACATGGATGCCTGTAAAGTGGCTTTATGGAATGATTTTATCTGTAACACTCAGGTTCTAGGAAGTTGAAGATGATGAAGTTAACAAAGGTTTTAGTAATAAGATCAAAATAACAAGCCAACATGCCAGACAGTGTGCACAGGACACAAACAATACCGGACAATGAACTGTAAACAAGCAGGAACTTAAATACACAGATGATTAACTAAAATGACAAACAGCTGTGATGAATGAGGTTAGTGTCCATGGTGACAGATTGTGGCGGGAAATAGAACAAAGGAACACGTGACTTATGAAAATGAACTGAATGTCCATGAAAGCTAAAACAAAATGAACATAACTGTGACAGTATCTGAGTATATCATTTCCAAATATCCATATAAACATATAATGTATTTCCTTTTAAGAATTGTGCTGTGATGCAAACTAGATAAATGTTATTATGATGGGAATATTTACACATCTAGACAAACATATCATTGTCTTGACTGACTGAAAGTGATATAATACCAAAGAGAACACTACACTTAAATCAGAATCATTTGTTTCCAAGGTAACACTGAATCTGTTTCCTTGCATTCTGAAGATATTCTTAAGTAACCAAGAGAATCATATTCAGTTCAGGTGCATAAAGCAGATCTCTTTTGTTACTGTTGAGCGGTTCAGACATCATCTGACACATTAAAATTGCAGGAATGTTAAATTAATAGTTCACCTAGATATAAATAAATAAAATCAATCAATCCATCCATCCATCTAATTCCAATCCATCCATGAATCTAATTCCAATCCATCTATCCATTTTGTCTATCTATCTATCTATCTATCTATCTATCTATCTATTTATTTATGTGTCTATCTATCTATCTATCTAATGTCCATCAATCCATCCATCCATCTAATTTCAATCCATCCATCCATCCAATTCCAATCCATCCATCTAATTCCAATCCATCCAACCATCCATCCATTCCAATCCATCCATCCATCTAATTCCAATCCATCCATCCATCCCATCCATCCATCTATCCATCTATCTATCTAATGTCATCCATCCATCCATCAATTTTATCTATCTATCTATCCATCTATCTATCTATCTATCTATATGTCCATCCATCCATCCGTCTGTCCGTACATTGGTCGGTTGGCGTATAAACCTTCAAAACTTTTAAAACATTTTCCAAAACTTTCAAACAAGGCTCTGTCAAACAAAAATTCTAAATTTGAATTGTTGCACAGTTCTGCATCCTGTGTAAAACCTCATTCAAATTCGGGAATTGAATTGGAATTTAATAGTCAATTCTTAATGAAATTCTAAACAGATTCAAGTGTTTTGGCGGAGGGGTAGATTATCTGCAAATGACGCAATTTTCACTGAGATGTAATGAAATCTGATTACTTTATCACTGAAATTCTGACTGTTGAACGTTTAGTTTCTCTGAAAGTCATAACAGATAATTCTGATCCATTTACACTGTAAATTAATAACTCACTCTTACGTATGTGAAAGAAGCCAGCTGTGAACCATCCTTTGACAAAGACCACACTCTGTGCCGGTAGTCCAATAAAGGGTGTTTGGATGAGGAACTTCTCAAACAAAAGAAATGTCACACCTTAGGAAGATAAGAAAGACATAGGGGAGAAAGAAGTTTAGCGACCCGGTTAAGATTCCAAGCAAATAAAACCAGGTCTTCCACAGCAGGAAGATGGACAGTGGTGGAATCTGAGGTTTTGTGATGTTTTTCGAGCCACATCATCATGACCCTTTCTCTCCTGCCATAATGCAATTTCTCCAGAAGCTGCTCTTGAAAATCATTGGCTAGCTAATCTCACCATATGGACAGACTGATAGATGCTAAGTGGCTTGCTCAAACCTTTCTGGCAAAAAATAATTGTAATTTATGACTCTAAACCGGCTGTTTCACGGCAGAGCATGTCCTTTTTTGTCTTGCGATGGATACGAGATGGCGTATCACGTTTCCCGGCCATCTCCTTCCTAATCAAATCGCAGCAATGGTTCCAGACCCCCCAACTTTCACGACAGGCTTGGACTCTTTGAGCATTCAATGTAGTAATGCTTTTAATTGAGCTAAGAAGTGGCTCGTAGCTGGACCAAGAGGGCCTGGTAATGAAAGTTTATGTGACGTGTTGAAAGCATTACCCCATTAGTGGGCTGATGGCAGACCCTCATTCAGGTTTGTGAACATCATAAACCAAAGGAACAATGGGGGAACATCTGCTCCTCAACCCTCCTAAAGGTCTCCGACTCAACAGCCTATTGTCTTAACAGCTGTGTGTACATTTGAGTTTGTAAGACTTAACTTTGTTATACAGTTTCAATACTGTGACGGCAATGTAAATGTGTTTTATTTGAAAGTAGCAAACAGAATATGCCAGATGAACATAAACAGTTCATGACTGCATACAAACAGAGGAACGTATCAGCATGTCGGTGTCAGTTTGTCGTTTCTGCCATGACACCTTTTGCCATTCTAGTCCTCATGAAGCTGCCGGTGGCAGTGATGTGTACCTGTCACCCGCGTGTCTATTAATATCTACCATGTGTTGCGTGCGACTATCCGGAGAAGCTTGCCATTGAAATGAAAGCTGAGGTGTCATCAAGTGAAAGACACTCTATCTCTTGGAACCCGGCCCAATTTCACATAGCTCCTCAAACAAGATTAGCATTTGTTAGCGGGGTATTTATACCAAGTGTCAGTACGCTAAATCCATAACCCTGCAGCGCTGCACCATGGGGAGCCTGGAATTTGAACACCTGTGTAACTACAAGGACAGGGCTGAAACCCATCAGTCAAAATAGCTTATCGCTAATTCCAAGCAGGACGCTTCAAAGACATCAGGAGTCACGGATTGACAGTTATAGCTTATATTTACACACTGAGGACCGGACCATCACAACAGCTTCAGAGTTCACTAAAGAACTGTTTCTGCCTGCCAACATCAGTTTGCAATCGATGACTATTAAAGGAATAGTTCAGCCAGAAAATAAAAAAGGGAAGTTTTATATAAAAAAAAATATTAAAAAATCTATACTTACTTTTGAGATGACAACTGAAATTTACAAGGATAGAACACCACCCAAAAAATTACATTTCATTTACTCACCATCATGAAGTGTTATTTTAGCATTATGCATAAACTATTATAGTATTTATATATATTTTTAATTAGCTTTTTCAGTTTTCATTTTAGTTTAAGTTTGAATAATCCTGTTATGTGCTTTTCTCATTTAAATAAGCTTATTTTTTATATTTCTATTTAGAATGAATTTACATTTACTTCAGTTTAGTTATGGACATTTTATTATTTCAATTTCGTCTTATTTTATTTAAATTATACGGAGTCCCTACAGGGACATGGTGTTGGAAAAAATTATGAGATGGGAGGAAAAATAATAAGTCAATATTTTCGCTCTCTTGCAAATGTTTTGCGTTCCCCCGCGAAACTTTGCGTTTGCTGACAAAACCAATTGTGTTCCCTCAAAAAACTTTGCGTTTGCTTGCAAAACCAATTGTGTTCCTTTAAGAAACTTTGCGTTCCCTCGAGAAACTTTGCGTTCGCTCACAAAACCAATTGTGTTCCCTCAAGAAACTTTGCGTTCGCTGACAAAACCAATTGTGCTCCATCAAGAAACTTTGCGTTTGCTCACAAAACCAATTGTGTTCCCTCAAGAAACTTTGTGTTCGCTCACAAAACCAATTGCGTTCCCTCAAGAAACTTTGCGTTCCCTCGAGAAACTTTGCGTTCGCTCACAAAACCAATTGTGTTCCCTCAAGAAACTTTGTGTTCGCTCACAAAACTAATTGTGTTCCCTCAAGAAACTTTGCGTTCCCTCGAGAAACTTTGCGTTCGCTCACAAAACCAATTGTGTTCCCTCAAGAAACTTTGTGTTCGCTCAAAAAACTAATTGTGCTCCATCAAGAAACTTTGCATTCGCTCACAAAACTAATTGTGTTCCCTTGAGAAACTTTGTGTTCGCTCACAAAACTAATTGTGCTCCATCAAGAAACTTTGCGTTCGCTCACAAAACCAATTGTGTTCCCTCAAGAAACTTTGTGTTCGCTCACAAAACCAATTGTGTTCCCTCGAGAAACTTTGTGTTCGCTCACAAAACCAATTGCGTTCTCTCAAGAAACTTTGCGTTCGCTCACAAAACCAATTGCGTTCCCTCAAGAAACTTTGCGTTCGCTCACAAAACCAATTGCGTTCCCTTAAGAAACTTTGCGTTCGCTTACAAAACCAACTGTGTTCCCTCAAGAAACTTTGTGTTCGCTCACAAAACCAATTGTGTTCCCTCAAGAAACTTTGTGTTCGCTCACAAAACCAATTGCGTTCCCTCAAGAAACTTTGTGTTCGCTCACAAAACCAATTGTGTTCCATCGAGAAACTTTGTGTTCGCTCACAAAACCAATTGTGTTCCTTCAAGAAACTTTGCGATCGCTCACAAAACCAATTGTGTTCCCTCAAGAAACTTTGTGTTCGCTCACAAAACCAATTGTGTTCCCTCAAGAAACTTTGTGTTCGCTCACAAAACCAATTGCGTTCCCTCAAGAAACTTTGCGTCCGCTCACAAAACCAATTGTGCTCCCTCGAGAAACTTTGTGTTCGCTCACAAAACCAATTGCGTTCCCTCAAAAAACTTTGCGTTCGCTCACACAAAACCAATTGTGCTCCATTAAGAAACGTTGTGTTCGCTCACAAAACCAATTGTGTTCCCTCAAGAAACTTTGCGTTCCCTCGAGAAACTTTGCGTTCGCTCACAAAACCAATTGTGTTCCCTCAAGAAACTTTGCGTTCGCTGACAAAACCAATTGTGCTCCATCAAGAAACGTTGTGTTCGCTCACAAAACCAATTGCGTTCCCTCGAGAAACTTTGCGTTCACTCACAAAACCAATTGTGTTCCCTCAAGAAACTTTGTGTTCGCTCACAAAACTAATTGTGTTCCCTCAAGAAACTTTGCGTTCCCTCGAGAAACTTTGCGTTCGCTCACAAAACCAATTGTGTTCCCTCAAGAAACTTTGCATTCGCTCACAAAACCAATTGTGTTCCCTCAAGAAACTTTGTGTTCGCTCACAAAACCAATTGTGTTCCCTCGAGAAACTTTGTGTACGCTCACAAAACCAATTGTGTTCCCTCGAGAAACTTTGTGTACGCTCACAAAACCAATTGCGTTCCCTCAAGAAACTTTGTGTACGCTCACAAAACCAATTGTGTTCCCTCAAGAAACTTTGTGTTGGCTCACAAAACCAATTGTGTTCCCTCAAGAAACTTTGTGTTCGCTCACAAAACCAATTGCGTTCCCTCAAGAAACTTTGCGTTCGCTCACAAAACCAATTGTGTTCCTTCAAGAAACTTTGTGTTCGCTCACAAAACCAATTGCGTTCCCTCAAGAAACTTTGTGTTCGCTCACAAAACCAATTGCGTTCCCTCAAGAAACTTTGCGTTCGCTCACAAAACCAATTGTGCTCCATCAAGAAACTTTGCATTCGCTCACAAAACTAATTGTGTTCCCTTGAGAAACTTTGTGTTCGCTCACAAAACTAATTGTGCTCCATCAAGAAACTTTGTGTTCGCTCACAAAACCAATTGTGTTCCCTCAAGAAACTTTGTGTTCGCTCACAAAACCAATTGTGTTCCCTCGAGAAACTTTGCGTTCGCTCACAAAACCAATTGCGTTCCCTCAAGAAACTTTGCGTTTGCTCACAAAACCAATTGCGTTCCCTTAAGAAACTTTGCGTTCGCTCACAAAACCAATTGTGTTCCCTCAAGAAACTTTGTGTTCGCTCACAAAACCAATTGCGTTCCCTCAAGAAACTTTGTGTTCGCTCACAAAACCAATTGTGTTCCATCGAGAAACTTTGTGTTCGCTCACAAAACCAATTGCGCTCCCTCGAGAAACTTTGTGTTCGCTCACAAAACCAATTGCGTTCCCTCAAAAAACTTTGCGTTCGCTCACACAAAACCAATTGTGCTCCATCAAGAAACGTTGTGTTCGCTCACAAAACCAATTGTGTTCCCTCAAGAAACTTTGCGTTCCCTCGAGAAACTTTGCGTTCGCTCACAAAACCAATTGTGTTCCCTCAAGAAACTTTGCGTTCGCTGACAAAACCAATTGTGCTCCATCAAGAAACGTTGTGTTCGCTCACAAAACCAATTGCGTTCCCTCAAGAAACTTTGCGTTCCCTCGAGAAACTTTGCGTTCGCTCACAAAACCAATTGTGTTCCCTCAAGAAACTTTGTGTTCGCTCACAAAACTAATTGTGTTCCCTCAAGAAACTTTGCGTTCGCTCACAAAACCAATTGTGTTCCCTCAAGAAACTTTGCATTCGCTCACAAAACCAATTTTATTCCCTCAAGAAACTTTGTGTTCGCTCACAAAACCAATTGTGTTCCCTCGAGAAACTTTGTGTACGCTCACAAAACCAATTGCGTTCCCTCAAGAAACTTTGTGTACTCTCACAAAACCAATTGCGTTCCCTCAAGAAACTTTGCGTTCGCTCACAAAACCAATTGTGCTCCATCAAGAAACTTTGCATTCGCTCACAAAACTAATTGTGTTCCCTTGAGAAACTTTGTGTTCGCTCACAAAACCAATTGTGTTCCCTCAAGAAACTTTGTGTTCGCTCACAAAACCAATTGTGTTCCCTCGAGAAACTTTGCGTTCGCTCACAAAACCAATTGCGTTCCCTCAAGAAACTTTGCGTTTGCTCACAAAACCAATTGCGTTCCCTTAAGAAACTTTGCGTTCGCTCACAAAACCAATTGTGTTCCCTCAAGAAACTTTGTGTTCGCTCACAAAACCAATTGCGTTCCCTCAAGAAACTTTGTGTTCGCTCACAAAACCAATTGTGTTCCATCGAGAAACTTTGTGTTCGCTCACAAAACCAATTGCGCTCCCTCGAGAAACTTTGTGTTCGCTCACAAAACCAATTGCGTTCCCTCAAAAAACTTTGCGTTCGCTCACACAAAACCAATTGTGCTCCATCAAGAAACGTTGTGTTCGCTCACAAAACCAATTGTGTTCCCTCAAGAAACTTTGCGTTCCCTCGAGAAACTTTGCGTTCGCTCACAAAACCAATTGTGTTCCCTCAAGAAACTTTGCGTTCGCTGACAAAACCAATTGTGCTCCATCAAGAAACGTTGTGTTCGCTCACAAAACCAATTGCGTTCCCTCAAGAAACTTTGCGTTCCCTCGAGAAACTTTGCGTTCGCTCACAAAACCAATTGTGTTCCCTCAAGAAACTTTGTGTTCGCTCACAAAACTAATTGTGTTCCCTCAAGAAACTTTGCGTTCGCTCACAAAACCAATTTTATTCCCTCAAGAAACTTTGTGTTCGCTCACAAAACCAATTGTGTTCCCTCGAGAAACTTTGCGTTTGCTTGCAAAACCAAATCGTGTTCCTTCGAGAAACTTTGCGTTCCCTCAAGAAACTTTGCGTTCGCTCACAAAACCAATTGTGTTCCCTCAAGAAACTTTGTGTTCGCTCACAAAACCAATTGCTTTCCCTCAAGAAACTTTGTGTACGCTCTCAAAACCAATTGTGTTCCCTCAAGAAACTTTGTGTTGGCTCACAAAACCAATTGTGTTCCCTCAAGAAACTTTGTGTTCGCTCACAAAACCAATTGCGTTCCCTCAAGAAACTTTGCGTTCGCTCACAAAACCAATTGTGTTCCTTCAAGAAACTTTGTGTTCGCTCACAAAACCAATTGTGTTCCTTCAAGAAACTTTGTGTTCGCTCACAAATCCAATTGTGCTCCATCAAGAAACTTTGCGTTTGCTCACAAAACCAGTTGCATTCCCTCGAGAAACTTTGTGTTTGCTCACAAAACCAATTGTGCTCCATCAAGAAACTTTGCGTTCGCTCACAAAACCAATTGTGCTCCATCAAGAAACTTTGCGTTCGCTCACAAAACCAATTGTGCTCCATCAAGAAACTTTGCTTTTGCTCACAAAACCAATTGTGCTCCATCAAGAAACTTTGCGTTCGCTCACAAAACCAATTGTGTTCCCTCAAGAAACTTTGTGTTCGCTCACAAAACCAATTGTGTTCCCTCGAGAAACTTTGCGTTCGCTCACAAAACCAATTGCGTTCCCTCAAGAAACTTTGCGTTTGCTCACAAAACCAATTGCGTTCCCTTAAGAAACTTTGCGTTCGCTCACAAAACCAATTGTGTTCCCTCAAGAAACTTTGTGTTCGCTCACAAAACCAATTGCGTTCCCTCAAGAAACTTTGTGTTCGCTCACAAAACCAATTGTGTTCCATCGAGAAACTTTGTGTTCGCTCACAAAACCAATTGCGCTCCCTCGAGAAACTTTGTGTTCGCTCACAAAACCAATTGCGTTCCCTCAAAAAACTTTGCGTTCGCTCACACAAAACCAATTGTGCTCCATCAAGAAACGTTGTGTTCGCTCACAAAACCAATTGTGTTCCCTCAAGAAACTTTGCGTTCCCTCGAGAAACTTTGCGTTCGCTCACAAAACCAATTGTGTTCCCTCAAGAAACTTTGCGTTCGCTGACAAAACCAATTGTGCTCCATCAAGAAACGTTGTGTTCGCTCACAAAACCAATTGCGTTCCCTCAAGAAACTTTGCGTTCCCTCGAGAAACTTTGCGTTCGCTCACAAAACCAATTGTGTTCCCTCAAGAAACTTTGTGTTCGCTCACAAAACTAATTGTGTTCCCTCAAGAAACTTTGCGTTCGCTCACAAAACCAATTTTATTCCCTCAAGAAACTTTGTGTTCGCTCACAAAACCAATTGTGTTCCCTCGAGAAACTTTGCGTTTGCTTGCAAAACCAAATCGTGTTCCTTCGAGAAACTTTGCGTTCCCTCAAGAAACTTTGCGTTCGCTCACAAAACCAATTGTGTTCCCTCAAGAAACTTTGTGTTCGCTCACAAAACCAATTGCTTTCCCTCAAGAAACTTTGTGTACGCTCTCAAAACCAATTGTGTTCCCTCAAGAAACTTTGTGTTGGCTCACAAAACCAATTGTGTTCCCTCAAGAAACTTTGTGTTCGCTCACAAAACCAATTGCGTTCCCTCAAGAAACTTTGCGTTCGCTCACAAAACCAATTGTGTTCCTTCAAGAAACTTTGTGTTCGCTCACAAAACCAATTGTGTTCCTTCAAGAAACTTTGTGTTCGCTCACAAATCCAATTGTGCTCCATCAAGAAACTTTGCGTTTGCTCACAAAACCAGTTGCATTCCCTCGAGAAACTTTGTGTTTGCTCACAAAACCAATTGTGCTCCATCAAGAAACTTTGCGTTCGCTCACAAAACCAATTGTGCTCCATCAAGAAACTTTGCGTTCGCTCACAAAACCAATTGTGCTCCATCAAGAAACTTTGCTTTTGCTCACAAAACCAATTGTGCTCCATCAAGAAACTTTGCGTTCGCTCACAAAACCAATTGTGTTCCCTCGGGAAACTTTGTGTTCGCTCACAAAACCAATTGTGCTCCATCAAGAAACTTTGTGTTCGCTCACAAAACCAATTGTGTTCCCTCGAGAAACTTTGCGTTTGCTTGCAAAACCAAATCGTGTTCCTTCGAGAAACTTTGCGTTCCCTCAAGAAACTTTGCGTTCGCTCACAAAACCAATTGTGTTCCCTCAAGAAACTTTGTGTTCGCTCACAAAACCAATTGCTTTCCCTCGAGAAACTTTGTGTTCGCTCACAAAACCAATTGCGTTCCCTCAAGAAACTTTGTGTTCGCTCACAAAACCAATTGCGCTCCCTCGAGAAACTTTGTGTTCCCTCAAGAAACTTTGCGTTCGCTCACAAAACCAATTGTGTTCCCTCAAGAAACTTTGTGTTCGCTCACAAAACCAATTGCGTTCCCTCGAGAAACTTTGTGTTCGCTCACAAAACCAATTGCGTTCCCTCAAGAAACTTTGTGTTCGCTCACAAAAACAATTGCGCTCCCTCGAGAAACTTTGTGTTCCCTCAAGAAACTTTGCGTTCGCTCACAAAACCAATTGTGTTCCCTCAAGAAACTTTGTGTTCGCTCACAAAACCAATTGCGTTCCCTCGAGAAACTTTGTGTTCGCTCACAAAACCAATGGCGTTCCCTCAAGAAACTTTGTGTTCGCTCACAAAACCAATTGTGTTCCCTCAAGAAACTTTGCGTTCCCTCGAGAAACTTTGCGTTCGCTCACAAAACCAATTGTGCTCCATCAAGAAACTTTGCATTCGCTCACAAAACCAATTGTGCTCCATCAAGAAACTTTGTGTTCGCTCACAAAACCAATTGTGTTCCCTCGAGAAACTTTGTGTTCGCTCACAAAACCAATTGTGTTCCCTTGATAAACTTTGTGTTCGCTCACAAAACTAATTGTGCTCCATCAAGAAACTTTGCGTTCGCTCACAAAACCAATTGTGCTCCATCAAGAAACTTTGCGTTCGCTCACAAAACCAATTGTGCTCCATTAAAAAACTTTGTGTTCGCTCACAAAACCAATTGTGTTCCCTCGAGAAACTTTGCGTTTGCTTGCAAAACCAAATCGTGTTCCTTCGAGAAACTTTGCGTTCGCTCACAAAACCAATTGCGTTCCCTCGAGAAACTTTGTGTTCGCTCACAAAACCAATTGCGCTCCCTCGAGAAACTTTGTGTTCGCTCACAAAACCAATTGTGTTCCCTCAAGAAACTTTGCGTTCCCTCAAGAAACTTTGCGTTCGCTCACAAAACCAATTGTGTTCCCTCAAGAAACTTTGTGTTCGCTCACAAAACCAATTGCGTTCCCTCAAGAAACTTTGTGTTCGCTCACAAAACCAATTGCGCTCCCTCGAGAAACTTTGTGTTCGCTCACAAAACCAATTGTGTTCCCTCAAGAAACTTTGCGTTCCCTCGAGAAACTTTGCGTTCGCTCACAAAACCAATTGTGTTCCCTCAAGAAACTTTGTGTTCGCTCACAAAACTAATTGTGCTCCATCAAGAAACTTTGCATTCGCTCACAAAACCAATTGTGCTCCATCAAGAAACTTTGTGTTCGCTCACAAAACCAATTGTGTTCCCTCGAGAAACTTTGTGTTCGCTCACAAAAACAATTGTGTTCCCTTGAGAAACTTTGTGTTCGCTCACAAAACTAATTGTGCTCCATTAAGAAACTTTGCGTTTGCTCACAAAACCAATTGTGCTCCATCAAGAAACTTTGCGTTCGCTCACAAAACCAATTGTGTTCCCTCAAGAAACTTTGTGTTTGCTCACAAAACCAATTGTGCTCCATCAAGAAACTTTGCGTTCGCTCACAAAACCAATTGTGTTCCCTCAAGAAACTTTGTGTTCGCTCACAAAACCAATTGTGTTCCCTCAAGAAACTTTGTGTTCGCTCACAAAACCAATTGCGTTCCCTCAAGAAACCTTGTGTTCGCTCACAAAACCAATTGTGTTCCATCGAGAAACTTTGTGTTCGCTCACAAAACCAATTGCGTTCCCTCAAAAAACTTTGTGTTCGCTCACAAAACCAATTGTGCTCCATCAAGAAACTTTGCGTTCGCTCACAAAACCAATTGCGCTCCATCAAGAAACTTTGCGTTCGCTCACAAAACCAATTGCGTTCCCTCAAGAAACTTTGCGTTCGCTCACAAAACCAATTGTGTTCCCTCAAGAAACTTTGCGTTCGCTCACAAAACCAATTGTGTTCCCTCAAGAAACTTTGTGTTCGCTCACAAAACCAATTGTGTTCCCTCAAGAAACTTTGTGTTCGCTCACAAAACCAATTGCGTTCCCTCAAGAAACTTTGTGTTCGCTCACAAAACCAATTGTGTTCCCTCGAGAAACTTTGTGTTCGCTCACAAAACCAATTGCGTTCCCTCAAGAAACTTTGTGTTCGCTCACAAAACCAATTGTGTTCCCTCGAGAAACTTTGTGTTCGCTCACAAAACCAATTGTGTTCCCTTGAGAAACTTTGTGTTCGCTCACAAAACTAATTGTGCTCCATTAAGAAACTTTGCGTTTGCTCACAAAACCAATTGTGCTCCATCAAGAAACTTTGCGTTCGCTCACAAAACCAATTGTGTTCCCTCAAGAAACTTTGTGTTCGCTCACAAAACCAATTGTGTTCCCTCGAGAAACTTTGTGTACGCTCACAAAACCAATTGCGTTCCCTCAAGAAACTTTGTGTTCGCTCACAAAACTAATTGTGCTCCATTAAGAAACTTTGCGTTTGCTCACAAAACCAATTGTGCTCCATCAAGAAACTTTGCGTTCGCTCACAAAACCAATTGTGTTCCCTCAAGAAACTTTGTGTTCGCTCACAAAACCAATTGTGTTCCCTCGAGAAACTTTGTGTATGCTCACAAAACCAATTGTGTTCCCTCAAGAAACTTTGTGTTTGCTCACAAAACCAATTGTGTTCCCTCAAGAAACTTTGTGTTCGCTCACAAAACCAATTGCGTTCCCTTAAGAAACTTTGCGTTCGCTCACAAAACCAATTGTGTTCCCTCAAGAAACTTTGTGTTCGCTCACAAAACCAATTGTGTTCCCTCAAGAAACTTTGTGTTCGCTCACAAAACCAATTGCGTTCCCTCAAGAAACTTTGTGTTCGCTCACAAAACCAATTGCGTTCCCTCAAGAAACTTTGTGTTCGCTCACAAAACCAATTGTGCTCCATCAAGAAACTTTGCGTTTGCTCACAAAACCAATTGCGTTCCCTCGAGAAACTTTGTGTTCGCTCACAAAACCAATTGCGTTCCCTCAAGAAACTTTGCGTTCGCTCACAAAACCAATTGCGTTCCCTCAAGAAACTTTGTGTTCGCTCACAAAACCAATTGTGCTCCATCAAGAAACTTTGTGTTCGCTCACAAAACCAATTGTGTTCCCTCGAGAAACTTTGTGTTCGCTCACAAAACCAATTGTGTTCCCTTGAGAAACTTTGTGTTCGCTCACAAAACTAATTGTGCTCCATTAAGAAACTTTGCGTTTGCTCACAAAACCAATTGTGCTCCATCAAGAAACTTTGCGTTCGCTCACAAAACCAATTGTGTTCCCTCGAGAAACTTTGTGTTCGCTCACAAAACCAATTGTGCTCCATCAAGAAACTTTGTGTTCGCTCACAAAACCAATTGTGTTCCCTCAAGAAACTTTGTGTTCGCTCACAAAACCAATTGTGTTCCCTCGAGAAACTTTGTGTTCGCTCACAAAACCAATTGTGCTCCATCAAGAAACTCTGTGTTCGTTCACAAAACCAATTGCGCTCCCTCGAGAAACTTTGTTCGCTCACAAAACCAGTTGCATTCCCTTTGAGAAACTTTGTGTTTGCTCACAAAACCAATTGTGCTCCATCAAGAAACTTTGCGTTCGCTCACAAAACCAATTGTGCTCCATCAAGAAACTTTGCGTTCGCTCACAAAACCAATTGCGCTCCATCAAGAAATTTTGTGTTCGCTCACAAATCCAATTGTGCTCCATCAAGAAACTTTGCGTTTGCTCACAAAACCAGTTGCATTTCCTCGAGAAACTTTGCGTTTGCTCACAAAACCAATTGTGCTCCATCAAGAAACTTTGCGTTCGCTCACAAAACCAATTGTGCTCCATCAAGAAACTTTGCGTTCGCTCTCACAAAACCAATTGTGCTCCATCAAGAAACTTTGCGTTCGCTCTCACAAAACCAATTGCGTTCCCTTAAGAAACTTTGCGTTCGCTCTCACAAAACCAATTGTGTTCCCTCAAGAAACTTTGCGTTCGCTCACAAAACCAATTGCGTTCCCTCAAGAAACCTTGCGTCCGCTCACAAAACCAATTGTGTTCCCTCGAGAAACTTTGTGTTCGCTCACAAAACCAATTGCGTTTCCTCGATAAACTTTGCGTTCGCTCTCACAAAACCAATTGCGTTCCCTCGAGAAACTTTGCGTTCGCTCTCACAAAACCAATTGTGTTCCCTCGAGAAACTTTGTGTTCGCTCACAAAACCAGTTGCATTCCCTTGAGAAACTTTGTGTTCGCTCACAAAACCAGTTGCATTCCCTTGAGAAACTTTGTGTTCGCTCACAAAACCAGTTGCATTCCCTTGAGAAACTTTGTGTTCGCTGACAAAACCAATTGTGTTCCCTCGAGAAACTTTGTGTTTGCTCACAAAACAAATTGCGTTCCCTCGAGAAACTTTGCGTTCGCTCACAAAACCAATTGTGTTCCATCAAGAAACTTTGCGTTCGCTCTCACAAAACCAATTGTGTTCCCTCTAGAAACTTTGTGTTCGCTCACAAAACCAATTGTGTTCCCTCTAGAAACTTTGCGTTTGCTTGCAAAACCAATTGTGCTCCATCAAGAAACTTTGCGTTCGCTCACAAAACCAATTGTGTTCCCTTGAGAAACTTTGTGTTCGCTCACAAAACCTCTAGCTCACTAGCTGTGAGTAAAAAAATCTGACCAAAATTGAAGTTGTTATATGCTGATTATCTTCTCTTCAAATGACCTATAACCTCGAGAATGCAACCTGGTCATTGAGTCAGTGAGTTGAAATCGAGAACTAGATCAGTCTTATTTATGAATGAATCATTCAGACCACCCAAATCTACACTTTTGTGGAATGGAAAAGTTCCGTGGGTGTTAAAAGTTCTTCTTGGAACCATCAATGGATATAATGTTTATTTTTAAGAGCGTACCACGTCAAACAGTGGTAAAATTCTTGGAATTATTAGAAGCCATATAATAAGTGAACACATTTTCCAAAAATGTTTTAATGAATCGAGAATGAATGTCAAAGGTTTGAAGTCAATCATATTTTCAACCGTAAACAATGTTGACCCACAGTCTGGTGCAGTTATTCTTCTAATACCTGCCGTACAGCATGTGGAAATAAATGAGTTCTTGAGTGATTATGTTTGTAAAGCTGTAACTTTTCCAGTTAAGGCTTTCTTCTTTCCTCACAAATTACACAGTTAGCACATCTCTAATGCATATTTTCTGGACAGGACATTAAGTTTACAAGCCATATTTAAGTTTAAAAGCCTGAAGTAAATTAAAGTGACCTCACACACTCAAGCAAAGTTTGGTTTTTGCAGACACTGCTGCCACAATAAATCAGGTTTACTAACTGAATTCATCGTCCTACTTTGCTTTACGCACAACAAGCCTCATATTACAGAAGCACTGCAGAGGCCAATGGCATTTACTGTTCTTGGCAATCGCTAATACCTGTGAGTATATAATATATGGAAAACATACGGTCCATTATGCATAGGTTGGCTGGAGAGTACAGAATGTGGATTGTAACGATGACTGTGACCAATTTCTAAGGATCTCTCGCTCTTATCGTGTCAAAGCCTGTATTTCATATTAAATCAGACCTGAGGGCTGAAAAGAACATGCTGTCAAAACCTCAGTATTGGAAAGAGAGATAGTCCGCATCCCTTTGATTCCCTCTATGTTGGAATGCTAATTCAGAAGTATCTTCTGCTCACCAAGGCTTCATTTATTTGATCAAAAATACAAAATTGTGAAATATTTTTACAATTTAAAATAGGCTGTTCTCTATGTGAATATATAGTGAAGTGTAATTTATTCCTGTG
The DNA here is from genome assembly GCA_039654625.1 of Rhinogobio ventralis. Lineage (NCBI taxonomy): Eukaryota > Metazoa > Chordata > Actinopteri > Cypriniformes > Gobionidae > Rhinogobio > Rhinogobio ventralis. The sequence continues at coordinate 2,484,281 of CM077214.1, read as the reverse complement.
ATCAAAGCTGAATTTATCATCATTACTCCAGTCTTCAGTGTCACATGATCCTTCAGAAATCATTCTAATATGATGATTTGCTGCTCAAAAACATTTCTGATTATTAATGTTATAATATCCAAAAACATTTTAACATTTATTAATTATATGAAATATCTATAAATTATATTATCTATTAAATAAGTATTGTAATATATTAAATAAGAATTGTATTTTATTGTAAATTAAATTGTATTGAATTAAATAGAAACCGCATAGTAACACCCTAGCAACCACCTTGAGTACCCTAGCAACCGCATAGCAACACCCTAGCAATCACCCAGAGTACCCTAGCAACCACATAACAACACCATAGCAACCACCCTGAGTACCCTAGCAACTGCATAGCAACCACCCCGAATACCCTAGCAACCGCATAGCAGCACCCTACCTTTCTATCAAATCTACTTGAAAACTTTCAAACTTTAAGATTTTAAACTTTTTTAACTTTCTGGTCCGGCTTTCTCAAGCCAACAAAGTTTGTCTTGACAAACTTTTTTATCTAGTTTAATTATACAATTCTTATTAATATCATTATGTTTATAAATACATAATGTTTCTGTAAATGCCTCTTGTGTTGTATGTATGATTGAATGGTTTACAAACCTGGTATTTTCAAAGGTAATTCAAGAAATACTATAGTACTACCATGGTAAATATTCACAAAGGGGAGGCTCTTCTTCATCTAACACTGTAAAAAAAAAAAACATGATCCATAAGTTATAGCAACAAATGTTTTTGCATTGCTTTAACTCATCAAAATAAGTTGTCAGTTTAATGTAATTTAAGTTGAAAATTTAGGTCAGCAACTTGTTTTACAGTGTAACTCATTATCTGTCGAAAGCTCCCCGGATCTGTCATTTGGGAAGTGAGGTCTGTTTCCAATGTTTTGGCTCAAGATTAGTTCTTAGCATTAGCATGTGCACCTGTCTGAGCTCCACACTTCCTCTCTGTTCTCCAAGCCAGATGTTTTATGAATTCCATATTCTCATGTTCTGCTGTTTTGATTCATGTGTTTTCTAGCCCTGTCTCCTTATTATTCCTTTTCCTTTAGCATGCAACACATTCTTTTTTCATAGTCACACCTTTAAATCCAGCCAGCTCTCACACTCACCCTGTATGAGAGAGTCCGCGACCCACCTTTGCATTTTTTGGAAGGTTTATGGCTGTAATTAAGAGATATTGCAATGTAGGAAAAGACATTTGAAAGGAAAAAAAAGAACATGCCGATATTTTAACTCATTATAATTGCAAAGGAAAGCATTGTTATTTCTGTTGCTGATTTTGAACACAATATTAATATTGCAGCGGTGCCACCGTACAGTGATGTATCAGATGGTGACTAGCTATATGTACTTTTTTCTACTATTTAGTTTTTTTCTGAGCTTTTCTGCACTGATTTTTTTTTTTTTGGAGATAATTATAGATATGCAGCTGAATTGAGAAAAAAAAATTACAAAGGAGGAAATGGATGGACGTTTCAAATGTGAAAGGTTAATCACTCCTTTTTTGTTCAGTTTTTCAGATTTTCACTTTAAATGACTTGCCAAAAAACGTGAGGAAACCATTAAGACGCTCTTATGAGGCTTTCAGACCACTTCAGTCCAGCAGGTGTTCAGTGTAACCAGACATAAAAATACTTTCAGTTTTATTCTGAAGAGGCTTATTCAACAACGGAGAAGCAAAACTCCTGTTCAGGGACTTGTGTTAGGCGGTGGTCTGGAATGAACTTCCTTTCACTAATCTCCAAGACTGAGAACATATATCTGCTAAAGGACTTGAGCTGCCATATTTTACTCTTAATTTGGTGTTTTAATTCCTGGATTTGAATGTCATCTGTTCCTGTAAGATTAGGAAGAGAGAAAACATGTTATCATGTGCTCTGACACACTGAGCTGTGCTGCTCATATCGGTAATGCAAGTTCAAATCTGTGCAGCTCTTGCCCACCATTACCTGTCATACCAAATATAAACTGGTAGCAAAGAAACCTTTCTTTAAAGACAGGAAGTTTACATATATTTATAGTGGGGCATGTTGTCACACTATATCTGAAACAAAACAAATAATGAAACAGAAAATGTACAAAGAAATATTAAAGCTTTGTTTTGTACACCCAATATTATTAATAATTTATTTACATTTTAAAATATGTGACAACTTGCCTTGAGCATATGAAAAATACCCTTGTGAACTTCAAATCTAAAAAGTATATTTTAAATAAAAAAAGTACTTTCAGATAATATGAAGGCCATTAAGTGTAATTTTGCAATACTATCAAATTAAGAGTTTTAGTTTAAAGTAAATTTTAAATCATTATGTTTTAATAATCCTTGGTCGTGCTTTAAAGAAGTACACACACTGTAAAATATTATATGATCTATAAGTTATGACAAGTTATGTTTTTACACTGCTTTAACTCATCACAATAAGTTGAGCAATTTTCATTTTTTAATAAGTTATACAAGATTCAACTTTAATGTAATTTAAGTTGAAATGACTTAAATTTCCAAGTTGATTTTACTTAAAAATTTAAGTCAGCAACTGTAGTGTGTTAATTTTGAAGTTAATATATTTCAAATGTACTAAATTACAATTTTATAATTACAAATGTATAAATAAATACATTGCGTACAAGTTTAATAAAAATTGAATTAAAGTTAATTTTAGTTTACTATAAATGCTTATCAGTAAATTTGGCAGTACTAACTGTTTCAAAGAAGTAATTATGAAATTACATATAAAGATGTATTAACATACTATTCAAAATTGCATATAATATACACTCACCTAAAGGATTATTAGGAACACCTGTTCAATTTCTCATTAATGCAATTATCTAATCAACCAATCACATGGCAGTTGCTTCAATGCATTTAGGGGTGTGGTCCTGGTCAAGACAATCTCCTGAACTCCAAACTGAATGTCAGAATGGGAAAGAAAGGTGATTTAAGCAATTTTGAGCGTGGCATGGTTGTTGGTGCCAGACGGGCCGGTCTGAGTATTTCACAATCTGCTCAGTTACTGGGATTTTCACGCACAACCATTTCTAGAGTTTACAAAGAATGGTGTGAAAAGGGAAAAACATCCAGTATGCGGCAGTCCTGTGGGCGAAAATGCCTTGTTGATGCTAGAGGTCAGAGGAGAATGGGCCGACTGATTCAAGCTGATAGAAGAGCAACTTTGACTGAAATAACCACTCGTTACAACCGAGGTATGCAGCAAAGCATTTGTGAAGCCACAACACGCACAACCTTGAGGCGGATGGGCTACAACAGCAGAAGACCCCACCGGGTACCACTCATCTCCACTACAAATAGGAAAAAGAGGCTACAATTTGCACAAGCTCACCAAAATTGGACAGTTGAAGACTGGAAAAAGTTTGCCTGGTCTGATGAGTCTGGATTTCTGTTGAGACATTCAGATGGTAGAGTCAGAATTTGGCGTAAACAGAATGAGAACATGGATCCATCATGCCTTGTTACCACTGTGCAGGCTGGTGGTGGTGGTGTAATGGTGTGGGGGATGTTTTCTTGGCACACTTTAGGCCCCTTAGTGCCAATTGGGCATCGTTTAAATGCCACGGCCTACCTGAGCATTGTTTCTGACCATGTCCATCCCTTTATGACCACCATGTACCCATCCTCTGATGGCTACTTCCAGCAGGATAATGCACCATGTCACAAAGCTCCAATCATTTCAAATTGGTTTCTTGAACATGACAATGAGTTCACTGTACTAAAATGGCCCAATAGAGCATCTTTGGGATGTGGTGGAACGGGAGCTTCGTGCCCTGGATGTGCATCCCACAAATCTCCATCAACTGCAAGATGCTATCCTATCAATATGGGCCAACATTTCTAAAGAATGCTTTCAGCACCTTGTTGAATCAATGCCACGTAGAATTATGGCAGTTCTGAAGGCGAAAGGGGGTCAAACACAGTATTAGTATGGTGTTCCTAATAATCCTTTAGGTGAGTGTACATTTAAACTACAATACATTTATTTGCATTAACATGCAATTAAGTGTCAAACAACATTAAAATTTGTTCACACTTATGCATCTACTTTTAAAGTATAATATTTCCATAATAAGTACTATTTAAAAAAAAATATATATATATATTTTTTACATGGGTACCCTTTAAAAACTAAAAAACTAATTGTTTTAAAGTAGTAGTATTAGTAATAATAATCATAATAATAACTTTTAATATTTTCCCTCTCTAAGCCATCATGATAAACAACATTCAGAGTCTGCTTTAAAAAAAAAGTGTATTAAAAAAAATACAAAATGAAATTTTTTTTTAATAAATAAATATGAAAAAAATAATCTGCGTCCTCAGCTGTTTGTTTACGGATCAGATGAGTTGCCTTGCTAAAGCAGAACTGAATCCTGCTGTAGAGGTCGGCCCGCTCTTAATGCAGAGCTTATTGTCTGTGTGGAGAGGCATCTTCGGCCGAACACAGATGACATACCGCAGTGATTCCAGCCTGTGTGATTACTGCCATGTTTTTCAGAGATTTCTGTGTTGTCCTATGCTCTCTAATCATCCGTCTCTCTTGGCCATGTCTGTGTAGTTGGCTGTGGTTTTGAACATACACCACAGACGGCCTAATTATCCCATCTTTAGCTCGGACCACGTGCCCCTTTACAGAACCTCTTACAGTTGCTCCATGAACATGACCCCCTTTTTTGAGCTCTGAATTAGAATTGGGTAATGGTCATGTGTTTTGTGTTGCAGTACATTGAGAAATGGAAGATAAACTATAAACTAAGGATGTTCAAAAAGCTACTACACTGTAAAATCTAATTAGTTAGTGTAACGCAGTTAATTGTTATGGGAAGAAGGAAGCGGGAACCGGCGAACGCTCAAACACTTTAATAAATAAACAAACACAAAATGAAAGTAACGCAGGCAGACCCTCACGGACGGCTGCTGTGCACACACATAATAAAACATAACGTAAAATCCAGGCCTAGCCCTCTCTCGTCCTTTACTGTCGTCGCTCCTCTTATGCGTCCGAGCTCCTCCGTGAGACACGAGACCAGTGCGGTGTACAGTTCTCACGGTCCCTCGGCCTCGTCCTGCTTGCCACAGTTAGACTTACGTAAAAAAAAGCATGCAAACTGATTGCCTTAAAAAAAAACAAAGAAGTAAAGTGAAATAGGAATAGTATGGTATACTGACAAAATGCTTAGTTAGTATAGTTACACGAGAGTTCTAGTAACTAAAAAAAAACAGAGTACTTGATAATTTACTATAAATAAAATTTAATTGTTACCGTTGTTGTGCTTTGCATGCTGAACGCTGAAGTCTGTGTGTGACTCAAGCAGGGTCAATTACAAGATATTGTCACAAATATAGAGGGATTATATCAACCTAATTAAATGTTTTGTCATATGTCATAGGTTTTAGTAACAAAATTTGTTTCATTATTTGATATGAAAGCACCAATAGGAAGAGAATTACAATAATCTACATGAAGTCCCAAGTGCCTAACCAAAGGGAACACTGATCACCATAATGGTGAGTTCAGACAAAAACAGTTTAGGAAAATCAACTTATGAAGTCAGTTTATGTGATGTAAATTTTTCAGGTGTATTGACAATTCAACAATCAAGGTGACTTTGGGAAATCAGTGAATGCAAACAGAGAAGAAGTGGAGGAAATGAGTGAAAAGTCTATTAAGAATTGCCCAACAATTTTTTTTTTTTTTTGCTTGACAAAATGGCACTCAAACCAATCGATTAATCCTAATTTGGGATTTCTGAGTAAAAAGGCATAGTATGTGAATAGTACAGATTACTAGATTTTTTACAATTAAATTAAGACATTAAGTAAAGTTAACTAAAAAGTGTTTGTTAGAATCACTGTTGGATTTTACAGTGTGGGTTGTTTGAACGACTAGTTGGTGTTTAAAGGACTATTTCACCCAAAAATGAAAAATTCATTATTTTGTATAATGTCGGTAATCAAACAGTTGATGGACCCCATTGACTTCCACTGTATTTTTTCCCTCTACTATGGAAGTCAATGGGGTCCATAAACTGTTTAGTTCCCTATATTCTTCAAAATATCTTCTTTTGTGTTTAGCAGAACAAAGAAATTCATACAAGTTTGGAACAACTTGCGGGCGACTAAATGATGACAGAATTTTCATTTTTGTGCGAACTACCTCTTTAAGCCTTGTTAATGGTTTAGCATCACGTTCCTCCAAACCCTGAACAGATGCATTTCTTAAAGGCAGCATATGGAAATTAAAGACCTATACATCCATGCACATTTCTTTTTTTTTTAATCTCATAAATTTGATTAAAAACGTCATAACTTGAACTTTTAGTCCTTTCTTACAAGCGACCTTAAACTCGCATTCAGATCTGAACCCATCCAATCCACAAATGATTGACAGAACCAAGTTCCTGCCCTAAATTTTTTCTTACAATAATCTGTTTCATTCAGATATACGTCAAGATCTGCCGCTACTTCTGTTACATCACCAGTGTCAGGAGCATAGACAAAGGATGAGTTTTTGCATTAAAAAATAGCTGGACAGAACACAACAGAAGCATTTGTAGCATATACAAGCCTAAGCGTTTAAGGCGTGAGATGCTGAAAAAAAAAACAGTAAAATGTGATGCAATGGCCAAAGTCGTTGTATGTGTACAGGATTAGAATTTGAAATAAAAAAGTGATTGTTTTAAAATGTATTGTAGAAGGCATTGCTAGCTGTTAGTTACTGTTGCAATGTTAAAGTCCCCCTGTAGTCAATAATTGTATCCCTTAAAACTCATCTTTGATCACCAAAAGGACATATTTAAAAAAAAATTTCCTTGAAAAATTATTTCTTCCTGCCTTAAAATAGCTTGAATGTAACTCTACACCAATGCCTCATTTAGTATACGCGGTTCTATGAATATGCAAATTGACCCCGCCTCCACTCACTCACAGCAGCTCAGAGATCCACTCGTTGACGTGATTGCTTACAAGGTAGTTTGTGACCCAGATACACCAGCGATTTCAAACCCTGTTTTTGAAACTGCTGTTTTAAGGAGAAAATAATTATGAATTTGCACATGGTTTGTCTTAAAGTATATTAGAAACACGACATAGACATAGAAACAACATTAAACACTTGATTTTCACCACAGGGGGACTTTTAAAAAGCCCTCAAAAAAAGTTGCACATTTAAATTAATCTTTAATCCCCCACTGTTAAAATAATTAAAGTTCAAAAACAAACAAATTATATACTACTACATCCTAACCCATTCCTGCTAGAAACACAGCTGGTTTCTAATTCCCTCGTTGTGTACGCCTCAGGTTTCTTTTGCCTCTCAGACTTCATATTGAGTGTTTATTCCAGTGATAAGCAATCATCCAAAACTCACAAGCATGTCCAGTTGGAGTGATTTGGAGGGACACAGCTGGTCGCAGCACCTGCAGCCACTGACCGGCCGTGTCCCTGTACAAAGCCACGAGCGTGGCATCTGTTTGGCAAAAGATCTCGCTGCTGGACAGGCGATGACCCCCGCAGCAATGGGTGAACGTGGTCTCACATGTAAGCAAAGCCCAAATTAATGTGGAATCGCAAAGGCTATTTCTGTACTCATAAGCTTGTGCTGTTGTGTCACCAGTATTAAGCCTTTGTGAGGATCTGTGTTCATGTTTGTTCTCACCTACCTCCTGAGAATGAGTCACAGCTAGTTTCGAGACTACCAATGATTAAATTGGTGAAGTGTGTAAAATACATGCATACAATGCAAAGATTCTATAAGAAAGCATTAATAGGTTTATCTCTCCAAAAAGCATAAACACTGTGACTCCGGTGCTATGAAAGCATTGTTTGACCCAGCAACAGCTCAACCAATGGGATGAGTTTGGGGCGGGGCTAGCTGTGTTTCTAACCAATAGCAGACAGGAGGGGAGTTTGGGAAACCTGTCTGTAAACAGTCACAGTACAGATCAGTGCTAATGCTTAAAGGGATAGTTCATCAGCAGCAAGGATGACAGTCAAAATTTAGTTGGAGGGTTGGACATGGTATCCTTGAAAGATGATTTTCTGGTTTGTTTTGTCTTTTTGGGAAACCTGTCTGAAAACAGTCACAGTGCAGATCAGTGCTAATGCTTAAAGCAGTGGTTTTCAAACCGGTCCTGGAGCACCCCCAGCACTGCACATTTTGTGTGTCTCCCTCATCCTACACACCTGATTCAACTCATCAGCTCATTAGTAGAGACAGCAAGACCGGAAATGGGTGTGTCAGATTAGAGAAACACGCAAAATGTGCAGTGCTGGGGGTGCTCCAGGACCGGTTTGAAAACCACTGGCTTAAAGGGATAGTTCATCGGCAGCGAAGATGACAGTCAAAATTTAGTTGGAGGGTTGGACATGATATCCTTGAAAGAAGATTTTCTGGTTTGTTTTGTCTCTGTCATCATTTAACTATTATGTACTTACATCAAAAAATAAGTACAATGTACTTATTGTGTTCATATTGTATTGCAATACACTTTTGCTGATATTGAGGTGGGATACGGGTAAGGTTAGGGACAGGTGTGGTGGGATGGGTAAGTTTAAGGGTAGGGTTCAGTGTAAGGGGAGGGTCAACAGTGTAATTATAATTGTAACTACAGAAATTAATTACAGATGTAATTACATTCAGGAATTTTTTTTATGTAAGTACAATGTAAAAACATGTAAGTGCATTGTATCAAATGATTAGTTAAAATGTTAGTAAATAGTAATTAAGGCCGCCTAATATAAAGTGTCTCCCTCTTCTTTTATATTTCACAGAAGAAAGGCACATGAATGATCTACCCCTTTAATGTTTGTTAGGCAACCATATTGCCTTCTGTGCACAACCTAGCAGCTATGTAATATAGAAAAAGGCACGTGTGTAGTGAAAACATTATACAAAATAGACATTTCACACATTGGAGAATGGGGTGAAAAGATTACTGGATGATATTATCATGAGACACAAATTGCCTTTCCTTTTCCATTTAGCCAGAGATTTTCCACAATTCTTTCCCCTCACCTTACAGAAAGCATGGTTGAAATGATGATGGTTAAAATGATGAACAATTTCCTATAAAACCCACATTATGGTTTAAATCCCAATGAAAATCTCTACTTGAAAACATTGATATAAGAGGGTGAGAAAGATATTTAAATATAACATGAACGTTGAGCTGAAACTACAACTGTAAAACCAGCCTTGTTTTATTCCATATGCTGTTTAGACTGATTTTCATTTATTCTTACTCTTAGATTTTGTTTACACATATTAACACTCATCCACGTGGGCAGTGCTAATTACACATGTAAATGAGGTCCAAAACATTTCGTGTTTCAGTCGGTAGTGGAAAATGCTTATGACCACCTCAAATTTGTAGTGTAAAAGCTAATGCATCTGAAAAACAGTAAATGAACACCTACTCATCTGTCAATCCACAGAGCTAAAACAAGGGACTCAAACTTTAAAAGCTTTAAAGGGGTCTTGAACTGTGAAATCTAATTTTCCTTGAGCTTTTGACATATAAGAGGTCATCATAGTATAAGAATATCCTGTAAGTTTCAGAACGGAAAACTTCCTTGTTAGTCCAAAAACAGCTTTTATTGTAACCAGAGAACGACTCGTTGTGGAATGAGCCTGTCATAGATGGTGAAAGACCGCCTCTGCAGAAGAAGATCAACGCCTACTTCATCATCACAACTTTGGCCCCGCCCACTGGAGTGTTAGTGAGATGATGAGGAGAGAAGAGTGATACAGGATCACTGGACTAAAAATAACATTACCTTCCAAAGGATCCTAATGCTAGGAATGTGCTGATTTATTTTCAACAATGTGAATGTCTCAGTTGAGCATTATTTATTTCTATTCGCTACATTTCACAAATTAGTCGCAATTAGTCGCAGGCTTTGCGAACAGACTTTACTATATGGACTCGACAGTAATGCCACAATATGTGAGTAACCGTGTTAATTCTAACGCCTGATCTGAGACCAGTGATTTCTGATATGTAATGATTCATGTACAGTCAGATGTTCTTTGTCTATGTGTCAGTAAATCAAACCAGTGACTAAACGCTCAACTTTACATTGTTTCTCTTAGTAGATGAAAATAATCTGTTATTTAAACTGTGATTAAATTATATATAGAAAGTGATCAAAGCACGCTCCCTTTACAATCGCTGGAGCCGTCAATCATACAGCGCAAGTTTATCAGTGACTGAGTTCAGGACTCGCGCCGTTATAATCAACGAATCTCTTATTTACATTGTGTTTGCACTGTTAGTTATGATGAAAGCATTCGTTAGTGTGCAGAAATCAAGTTACAATGACAAGATCCTGCATTCATGAGCTCAACATGTCTGTGATCGGCTACAATGATCATCACTGCAACCTTTCATGCCACGATCCGAATATAATGCCATAGATCTAAATATAATGCTATAATCAACACTTTTCATGACTAGTTAACCTTGAGAGCTGTAATAGTAAAAATGTGCTAAAAGTACAGAGAGTTCCACAGGTAATACTAGCTATTTCATATGCAGATCACAGATGTCAGCCAATCACAGCAGTGGGCGTTTACACTGAAGTCTCACAGCAGCCAATCACAGCAGGGCGTTTACACTGAAGTCTCACAGCAGCCAATCACAGCAGTGGGCATTTACACTGAAGTCTCACAGCAGCCAATCACAGCAGTGGGCGTTTACACTGAAGTCTCACAGCAGCCAATCACAGCAGTGGGCGTTTACACTGAAGTCTCACAGCAGCCAATCACAGCAGGGCGTTTACACTGAAGTCTTACAGCAGCCAATCACAGCAGTGGGCGATTACTTCAAACAGAGTTCAAATCAGAGGCTAAAATCACGGTGTGGTAAAAATGCCTTTTATTTCTAAATTGTGACAATTTTTGATGTAAAACTCATACTACCATTATAAGTGCACCACAGGAAACGTTATAAAACAATGTGGTTCATTACCCCTTTAAAAGAGAATGGCTGTCTGATCCAAACATTTGGAAAAGCCTATAAAGAATTAATTAGACATTCAAGTTCAATTAATATTGAATAAAATAACAATTAGCAATACATTTGAAAAGTCATGTTTGGGATTACAGATTAAAAAAATTCATGTATTTGTAAGTGCTATTTAAAAATTGGGACATGGCTGGACTCCGACCTGCATCACCCACATGGGTGTCAAGACTCAACAGAAACCACATACTGTACACTAACCACTGCACTACAGTTCAGATGACAGGTTTTTGATAGCTGCATCAGTCCTTTCAGCAAGAGCTCAGCTGGAGGTTTCAACGGATTTCCTGTTGGGGGTTCATTGAGTGTTCCCTTGAAGATGTAAGCGAGTGGGATGGTAATGGAGTGGAACTTAAAACAATCTCACAAAACAACCCGAGATGAAGGGAAAGGGGCGAAGAAGTAGCACTGCAAACGAGAGCATGGCAGACTTAAGCAGGTATTGAGTCTTTCCTCTACAGTGGCTGGCTTTCATGCATAGCAAGCATATTAACCCTCTGGTACTGTTTGTGTGTCGCTCAAAAATTATTTTGAATAAAAGATTATTTAATTAAATTACTGATTTTTTTTCTCTCAATGAAATAACTACTATATTTTATTTCAATAATGTTTTTTATTTAATATTTTGTATTTTTAGGGTATTTTATGGTACTAGATTATATTTATGCAGTAGTTATAATCCATTTCTTGACTTTTTTAACATGGACCTGAAAATTGAATTTCAAATTTAAACTGTGGTAAATCTTTAATGCTTTGGAGCACAGACTTAAGATCTCTTTTCAAAGTAGACACTTTATTGCTGAAGTGAAAAAAAGTTTAAAAAGAATTGTATGTTTATTGTTAAGAAAAATGCACAAAAATATATATTTTAAATTTTTATATGAAATATATATTTTCTAAAACTGTAAGAAAATCAAAGCCAGATAGATCAAATAAATCTGAGGCTGATATCTCAAAAAATAAGCTCAGATTTTGTTTGGACGCAGTACCAAACGCTTCCACTAGATGAAATTTTTCTCCCATTCATCTCCAATGCGCTCATTTTTGAACAATACAAGTGTGACTATTGTTTTTCAGGACCATTTAACCTTTTTTATTTAGTTTAATTTAATTATTTTTTTGTGTTCACACAGCAAGTGCCAAAACCTTTACCAAGTTTTGTACCGTTCTGATTAAGTAATAAAACATTTCCGGTCAAAAATGGCTGAACAGCACCAGAGGGTTAAACCCAAAATTTTAAATATGACAATAATGTAACTTTTTTTTATGAATACTAGCATGCTATTTATCAGAATTGTGTTGTTTATTAAGCCTTTGGAAGGAAAGTGCAATAGAAGCTTGTACTGTCTCTAAATGTCTAAATGCCATCGGCCTAGTTTGTAGTGTTAGCTGACTTGTGAAAAAATGGCCCCAATTTAGGCCAAAAACTGTTTTTTACAGTGCTAGAACTACTTAAGGGACCTTGCTTTGGATCTTGTGGGTGTTTAGCTCAAAAAGAGTTTTTTCAGTTAATGGAATGTCCTTGTGATGTTGAAATTGCATTCTATGCATTTTTAATTGTTTTGAATTAATCATTAAGAGTGTCCACTCAAAACCCACTAAAGAGAGACTCCATTGGGTCTATACCGTAAAATACATTACGGCATATTAATTTGTCAAATGCGTTTTGCATTGTTCCTCAATGGATCATTGTAATGTCACTGGCTATAAAGTGGCCGAAGTTACTTTTCCTCTAGCTCTTTCACTATCTGTAACTGGGCGGCACATGGCCATTCTGACAATTCCTGAAATAACAGTGTGCAGGTGGGAAGGGGTGTCTGGTCCTAAAACTGGGCAACAATGTTGGGCAACAAATCTAGCCAAAGTCACAGTCATAGTCAGTCGATCGCCTCCAGAGAGAGCCCGGCACTGGCAGAGAGCAACAAACACACATGATAAGTTGCATAAAATATTTGTTGTTTTGAGAGGCTGAAATTTCAGCTGCTTGTGTTTGTGCCAGATTCACTGTTGAATTTATGAATAAAACTAGCCACTGCTGCTATCAATACAAAGTCACACACAAGAGTATTCAGGTAAACTTGATGACACTGAATTGGCTACAAAAATACAGCACACTTAAAGCTGCTGTAAGCGATTATATGTGCCTCTGTGACTCGTCCTACTCACACCTCACTCCCATCTGGGTCACGGCACCAATGTGTCTGGTGTGACAGAAGCTTTTACATCTGCACTGTTACGAGTGACTTACAACAGTATAATTTAATTGCAAACTATTATTTAATGTCATAACATTTCATGTACTTTAACTGTGTTTGGTTTTTAGATGGGTTAATTGATTATTTGTTCACCTGGGCCATGCTTTTCAATGAAGTGTGTGTGTGTGTGTGTGCAGGTGTAAGAGAGTAAGTGTGTGTGTCCAAAGCATTATGGGTTTCCTGCTCTTGAAAGACTCTCATGCAGTTGAAATTAAAACATTTGATCAGAAAAATTACCTTTCTCCAGGTAATCTCTAATTGTACTTCCTCAGTGCCACAGGACAAAGAGTTCTGTATGCGTTATTGTGATGTCACATTTTACAGAATGTAACGTTTGTACTCCGATTACAAGACGTAACACAAAAAAGTAAAAGTCACATGAAAAAAAAGGCAGCTGTGGTTGCCAGGATTTTACAGTAGCAAAATCTGAGGTTTTACGTGACCACAAAAAAAAAGTATATGTATATATATATAAATATATGGATGGCAAGACCCAAGGTTTCCCAGCAGAACATTGCCCAAAGCATCACACTGCCTCCACCGGCTTGCCTTCTTCCCATAGTGCATCCTGGTGCCATGTGTTCCCCAGGTAAGCCACGCACACGCACCCGGCCATCCACGTGATGTAAAAGAACACGTGATTCATCAGACCAGGCCACCTTCTTCCATTGCTCCGTGGTCCAGTTCTGATGCTCACGTGCCACTGTTGGTGCTTTCAGCGGTGGACAGGGGTCAGCATGGGCACCCTGACTGGTCAGCGGCTATGCAGCTCCATACACAACAAACTGAGATGCTCTGTGTATTCTGACACCTTTCTATCAGAACCAGCATTAACTTCTTGAGCAATCTGAGCTCCAGCAGCTCGTCTGTTTGATCTGACCACACGGGCCAGCCTTCGCTCCCCACGTGCATCAATGAGCCTTGGCCGCCCATGACCCTGTCGCCGGTTCTCCACTGTTCCTTCCTTGGAGCACTTTTGATAGATCCTGACCACTGCAGACCGGGAACACCCCACAAGAGCTGCAGTTTTGGAGATGCTCTGACCCAGTCGTCTAGCCATCACAATTTGGCCCTTGTCAAACTCGCTCAAATCCTTACGCTTGCCCATTGTTCCTGCTTCTAACACATCAACTTTGAGGGCAAATGTTCACTTGCTGCCTAATATATCCCACCCACTAACAGGTGCCGCGATGAAGAGATCATCCGTGTTATTCACTTCACCTGTCAGTGCTCATAATGTTATGCCTGATCTATATTTATATATATTTATCTAAATTATATATATAATTTAATTTTATTATTTTTTTTAAATTTTTCTTTATTTTAGTAAAATTTTATGACTTAAAAAGCTCGTAAACATTCTTTATTGAAATAAACTGTTAAACATAAAAGTATTACGCAATTATTTAAGATATTTCTCCTTATATTGATCCTTTTTGGCATAAAGGGATCTTTTTAAAAAAATCCTAGAACCCTAGAGTTCTATATAGAACCTTTTTATCTAAGAGTGTAGAATTTTTACAGTCTTTTACAGTTACAATTACATACTTTATTTGACAGTGTCCTTGTTACATACTGTATGTTACATGAACTTAACATAGTAATAACAGTAAGTTATGCATAATTACATGCAACTAACCCCAACTCTATAGTAAGTACATGTTGTGATTTTAATATTACTCAGTACTTAAATACAAAATTGCAAGTACCATGTAAATACCAATAATATATCTGTATGGTAATAATTCAGTAACATTTTATTTATCAAAGCCCAATGTTACTGTATTATTTGATGAGTTCACTATACCTTGGTTACCGTAGTACTTTTTTTTTTGTAAAGGTTGCTCAAATCTCTCCCCTGGCCTACTTCTTTCCTTCAGCCCCTGAACTTCACCATCTATGCACTCTTCCTCTCATCTCGTTCCAGTATTATCACTTTTTTCTCCCTTTGATGTCACTGGCCAGAACGTGTGGAAACATCCCTATTCATTTGCATTTCCAGTCCTGAGAAGCTGTCAAAGGCCATTAGCTGAGTTTCAGAAGAGCTGGGAGGAATTATCTAACGCTGCTGAGTGTCATGGTTGTCTGGTTCCGGCCCTCATCTTGCAACAAGCGGACAATCTTGTCCGCTAATAAAACCAGACAACCCCTGGCGGACCGGAGCCCAAAGCGACCGAATCAATTGATCGTGGCAAGGTCAACATGAAAGCAGCTACTTCCATTTACAAAATGGAGAAAAGGATATGACGGCACTAATGTCATAATAGAGCTACGATAATTCGGCCCAGCCATTGTCAAATGATAGCTGCAAAATTGGGCAGGTTTGGCCCGGTTCGCGTGCGGGGGTCTCGTGTCTCCTTGGATCTGATCTGAGTTTTGATGAATTGCATTGAATGCACTAAAAACGCTTTAAATTTAAGTTAGAAGCCAATACCACATCAAACACTGAGAGCTTGGAGGAATTCTTTCCATTTTCATGCACTTTCCCCCCTCAGAACCGGCCGTGGTATAATGACGGATGGCCCGGTTTCAGTTTCAGCGCTGCTCTGATTGGTAGCAGCTTTATGGAAGCTCAGTTTATCGGGCTCTTGAAGGAATTGCTCCAATATATTAAGCTAAAGCCTGTAAATGAATAGAGGCAATTCAAAAGCATATCTATCACTACACTGAGCACCTGTAATGATACCTGTATAATGAGGCGTATATTGACATGATAATTGTCTGGATTCAATTAAGTGAATAATTCCAAACACGTGCGACAATAATTAATACACTCTATTTCTTCCTCAACAGCCACCCAGCAGACAGATATTCACCCGCTAATGTTTAAATGCGAGTGTTTCTGAGGGGGGCGGACACATTTGATCCTATTTTCAAAGGTGCTTTTCATTCGATTTTTGTACATTTTGCATTTTCTATATTATATATAGCATGAATTAAAAGCATACAAGCAGTACAGCACTGAGATGATGTATAAAGACTTTTATAGATTGATATGTATCATTAGGGTAGTGTTAATTGACATGATGTCACAATGCAGAAAAATTTAATGGTTTTACAATAGGTTTCATTTTCTTTAAGCAAAATTACAGTGCTTGCAAGATGAGTGATGTATTGTGCAATTAATTCAGCTCTGAACCCATTAACACAGATGATTTCAGTCTATTTTTGAAAGCTTTATAGCTTAAAAATATCCCATTTATTCACTGATAGAATGATCACCAATATAAATGTAAACAACAGTTGTTATAATTTGCATATTAATTGTGATTGGTTTCCTGTCTTGCCTTTATTTGCATACTGAATTGTGATTGATCTATTTAACCATCTATAGCAGATTTACACCATCGCACAGTATAAATAGCAACAAATAGCATCTTGTTTACACTAAGTGCACATAGTGACAGATGTTATTTATACAAAGTGTAAATTATATACTATTTGTACTAAAATAGCCTTAAGGTCCACCCTGATCTCATGAGAATACATGTCTATTTTTATGTAAATTGTGGTTCTACTACCTGTACATTTACTTACGTTTTAATACACACTATCATGTTGACGTATTGACAGCACTAAAATGTAAAATTTTTACGTATCCAAGTGTGAATGTGTAGCAGTTCCCATGTATGAATATTAAAATCATGGAATTAATATTTTGAATTTATTGTATTCAATTGTCATATCAATTACACGTTTTCAGTCACATTTATTAAATGCAGTTTACTCATCTACTTAGTGAAGTTATTAAACGTAATTTCAGGAGGAGTACGCCCATCTAATCTTCCAATTAATACCAAGGTATAAAACCAGCAGCTTACCTCTTCCCGTTGTTAGTTCTTGCAGCATCCCTCCTCCTCCCCTGCTCCTCCTTTTTGTACAAATTTTGCCTGTTATAGGGGGCAATCAGAGCTCGGGTAGAATATCCTCTCCGAGCCCCTCTATAGCAGACAGCAAGCCAAATCTGTTTACCACTTTCACTAAGATTATATGGACACACAAACTCGTGAAATATGAAATATTAAGCTGCAAACTCGTTTCGGAGATTACACTAAAATCCAACAGTAATTCTAACTAACACTTTTTAGTTAACTTTATTTAATGTCTTAACTTAATTTAGTAATCTGCACTATTCACATACTATATCTTGTTTACTCAGAAAACTCAAGTTAAGATTAATTGGTTAGTTTGAGTGCCATTTTGTCAACAACAACAAAAAAACTACATAAAAACTACATAAAAAAGTCACCATTATGGTGATCAGTGTTCCCTTTGGTTGGGCACTTGGAATATTCATATTATTGTAATTCTCTTGATACAGCAATTTGATAAGTAATAAATGGGTTGCTTAAATTCACAAAACATTCTTTGTTCAACAATTTGTTCACTGTAATCCAGATCTTTAGAATCCATACGTTTGCGAGGAACAGATCCAAATTGAGCCCTTTCCAGCGAACTTCATCTCCATTCTCAGCAGTAAAATCAAGCACTTGTTATTGTCACGGTCACCACCTCATCACTACATTTCCCATCATCCTCCCTGGCCCTCACCTGCATGCAATTCACAATCACACACACCTGCACCTCATCTGCACCCTCATCAACCTGCTACTTAAGCACACACCTCATCACACCACATTGTCTGGTCTCGTTTAAGGAAGGACTCACTTATCTTGTGTTACTTACCTGATCCCAGTGATGTTACTGGTTTCCGTTGTCGCTCCTAATTCTCTGTGTCTCCATTGTATTCCTGGTCCTCTCTATCTCCAAGTCTCCCTACATTCCCCAGTCCCATCACCGAGGTGTGTGCTACAGCTTCTCCGCCATCCACGACCTCCCCATCCATCTTGGACAACAAAGACTGTCAGTAATCCCATTCTCCATTCATCTACTTTCCATACCATCAGATATACTCACCATCCCATCTACTGGTTCATCTGCAGTCAATAAACTTTTATATTACTTAATTCTTGTTGTGAGTCTCTGTTCCGTAACAGTTATGTATTCAAAATTTAAAAAACCGCACCCTCAAGAAGCGTTACGACATGTTTTACGGCAGTGATATCAGATGCTCATTGGCAATATGTCTTGTTTCAGTCGATGTACATTTGAAATGGGAAATGCGTGCCTTCATGGAAAGAAGCCGGATTGACATTTACATGGATTAATACCTTCAATTCTGCTCTGTACCTCATGCAAAACTATTATATACCGCAAGAGAGGACTGCAACTGCAACACATTGTCATTGAACGACTTTTGGTACAGCTTTTGACATTTTCACAGTAAATAAATGATTGTGTTTTCACTTGCCTGTTTGTTATGCTTTTATTTATAACAGTAGGGGAGAGTGGGGTAAAATGAGCCAGTGGGTAAGTTGACCCACCCCCTTTATTGTGTACACTTTTATTGTCATGTAACCATTTATTTTAGAATCACTAATTTCTGCCTGACATAATTTTTGCATAACTGATGTAATGGCTGTTACATCAAAGCAAATGTGTCCAGGCAAGATATTAATGATCCATATTGGGGATTTGGCAATGTATAAAACCATGCAAATCATTTAGCTAAAAATAAGAAATAATTATGGGTAGCTTTGGTAGGCTCAAAATAGGTAGGCTCAAAATATCGTTTTAATGCTATATTGTTACTAAAATCGACATTTTCCTACACATCTCTGTCCATTATGTTTTATTGTTTTAATATTCTGTATAAAGTGGGTATGTTTAGGTTAGGGTTAGGGGATCTTACATTTATCTGTAAATTGGTAAAAGGGAAATTATACAGATGTCTTTATGAAATGAAAGATTTATAAATATTTAAAAAAATTTTTGCTGTGAAAACGTAATAATGCTACATTTAAATGTTGCCAATACGTCCATATTTTATGTTTCAGCAACTATCCAAACCTACAAAAACGTACATTTTGTGTCTTTGGAAGTTAGGTATTAATACTTACGTATTAACAATGAGACCAGGCTGTAAGGTCACAAGGTCAGTTATTTGCACACAGTGAAGAGAATGACTAGAAAACTGTACATTTACTATAGAAATGTCCATGTTCCAACTGTATATAGTATCTGGACGTTAAAGATAAAAAAATCACAGAGGAAATAAGAGGGAAGCATTCTGAAATATGAATATTACACATTAAGATCTCCTCTTTCGTTTCTCTACTGCCGTTTTCCATAGGCAGGGTCTCCGACTGTCAGTTCCAGCCCACGGTGCTGAAAAGCAGGCGGCCGTTGCTTATTTTGGCCTGGCCTCTGTATTTTCTCAGCTGAAGCCACAGAATAGTTTGGATCAGAAACAGCCTGACCACTGAGGAGTTGCTCTGCTGTAATAAGGCGAAAGAATAAGACAGGCGTTTTCCATGCTCCGAAAGCTGCCCGCAACACGATGACGGTGGATTGATATAATCATTTGTCAGCCATACTCAAGAGCTGAAACACGATATGTGGGATTTTGCTCTCGTAGTGGTTGGTTTTCATTCATAGCCTCTTCTTCAGCAAAGACGACAACAGAATTGGGTCTTTTGTTGCCACTGACAATGGATGAAAGGATGTTGTGGCAGAGAGGAGCCAAACATGGTTAGCGGCCTCAATGCCAGCGCTGATGAGATGGTAGCTTATTTTGACAGTATTTAGTCTCACGAACTGGCAGCCCTCTAACTAATGCTCTCTCGTTAGGCGTCGACGTACACCTGCGTACCATATGCCTGCATCTAAAGGTGCTTTATTTTGAATTCGGCATCTTCTTCTCAAAGCAAGATGGAAGGAATGCTCCTCCTGTTTACCGTCTAGAAGATTCAAACTCGAACAATGAACAACAGAGGGCTTTAATGCTGCCGTGTTACGATGACAGTGCCGGCATCTTCCATCTTTGATTAATTTTCTTTAAGAGGGTTATTCTGGCACGCTGTGTGAAGAGGAACGGTGAGGATTGCATTGATGTTCTCTTTGAAAAGCACAAGGTTCAAATGGGGGGATGAGAGAGGAGTTTGGGTGAGTGAGTCGAGACACAAAAGAGAAGACATGAACAAAGAAAGAGCGAGAGATGAAGGCTGTAAATGCGAGTAGAAACGAGGGAGTTTGGGATGTTGAGAGGAGGTGTGAGGGAGTGAACTAGCAGAGAGGATTGTGGGATGTGAAGGTGTGAAAGGTGTGAACTCCGAAATGGAGGTCTTGGCACAGAGTGTGATGGAGTCACAAATGAGAATAGGTAAGAAATGAAAGAGAAACACATTGTAGTTAGATTAATGGAGAAGGAGAGAAAATCATTCATTCCCAATGCAGTTTTCCCCTTGAACCTTTCCTTTTTTATGCTAAACTATTATATGTAATCAGAAACTGTAACTTCTTCAAAAGTATACGCATTTTATCGCACAGGAGACAACATTAGCAGTACTGCAATTGTAAATGTCAAGAGAAAGTGTAGTGGTAAAAAAACACTTTCCACAAAAGCAGCACAACTGTTTTCATTATTGATAATAATCATAAATGTTTCTTGAGCATCAAATCCTCATATTATTATGATTTGTGAAGGATCATGTGACACTGAAGACTGGAGTAATGATGCTAAATTCAGCTTTGATCACAGGAATAAATTACACTTTACTAAATATTCACATAGAGAACAGTTGTTTTATACTGGAATAATATTTCACAATATTATTGTTTTTTCTGTATTTTTGATCAAATAAATGCAGCATCCGTGAGCAGAAGTCTTCTTTCAAAACTGATCTAGTTATTTAGTATGAGTAATACAAGTATTGTGATAAATGATTTAATTAAACAATTCACTTTATCACTATGTTAGTAAGGCATTGTTTAAACTGTAAGAATAATGATTAAATTGTAAGGATGATGGTTAGTTTCGTTTTTCAAGTCAAGTCACCTTTATTTATATAGCGCTTTTTACAGTACAGATTGTTTCAAAGCAGCTTTACTGTGATAACAGGAAAATAATGCAACAAAATTTGTTTCGGCTGTAGAGCGGCTCTGGAGAAAACAGTGATGCCATTGTTCAGCTCAGTTCAATTCTCATACAATGGTGTCAATGCGGGCGGATCAGTAATATAGTTGAATATTTAGTGTCCCCAACTAAGCAAGCCAAAAGCCAAAGGCAACAGAGGCGACGGTGGCAAGGAACCAAAACTCCTTCAGGGCCAGAATGGAGGAAAAAACCTCGGGAGAAACCAGGCTCAGTCGGGTGCCAGTTCTCCTCTGGCCAACAAACAAATAGTGTATGATTATGATTCTGGCAACATTACAGGTCAGAAGTCAGATTAGATTGGAATATTCAGAATAGTTGTCCAGTTCCATCTGGTTGAAGATCGGAGTCATCACGCCGGAGACGGGTTTGTTGAGGATCAGTGCCACTGGATGTCGTGTCGATGAGGCCTTCACAGGGGAGAGTCTAGTTGACACGGTCTCTGCAGACGCTTCAGGGATGCGTTGGTCATGTCTAGACGCAGGTCCACCATCTGATCTGGATACGGCCCGGATCCGGCTGACTGCAGTAAACCTCGGGATAAACAGAGAGACTAATATTAGCGTAGATGCCATTCCTCTTATGATGTAACGAGTACATCAGGTGTTATGGGAAGTGTTCCCGGTTCCGGCTGACCTAGTTAATGCAGCCTAACAATCATTTAACTGATTTGAATAATATAAATTGATAATGTTCTATGTGTATACCATAGTAAAGAGATGTGTTTTTAGTCTAGATTTAAACTGACAGAGTGTGTCTGCTTCCCGAACAATGCTAGGGAGACTGTTTCAAAGTTCAGGTGCTAAATAGGAAAATGATCTACTGCCAGCAGCTGATTTTGACATTCTAGGTATTTTAGGACTGCAACAGACATGAAGAAGTAGTGGGGAGCTAAACCATTTAGTGCTTTGCAAATAATAAGCAAGATTTTAAAATGTATGCGATGTTTAATAGGGAGCCAGTGCAGTGTTGACAGAACCGGCTAATATGGTCATACTTCCTGGTTCTAGTAAGAACACGAGCTGCTGCGTTTTAGACCAGCTGGAGTTTGTTTATTAAGCGAGCAGGGCAACCACCCAGTAGAGCATTACAATAATTTAGCCTTGAGGTCATGGACGCATGAACTAACTGTTCAGAATTTTGCATTGAAAGCATATGCCATAATTTAGACATATTTTTAAGATGGAAGAATGCAGTTTTACAGATGCTAGAAACGTGGCTTTCTAATGAGAGATTGGTATCAAAGATAGACTTGCAAGTCTTAAAGTCCATCTTAAACTTCTTGACTGAGATAGTAGTCAGTGAATTGTTTTTTTTCTGGCTAATGATGATTATTATTTTTAGCTACAGCATTTTAGACAAACAAACACTTTGGTAACACTTTATTTTAGGGTTCAGTTCTCTCTATTAACTAGTTGCTTATTATCATGCATATTACTAGGATATTGGCTGTTTATTAGCACTTATAAAGCAAATATTAATGCCTTATTCTGCATGATCATATTCTACATCCCTTAATGCTACCCAATTCATAAACTTAACAACTACCTTACTAACTATTAATAAGCAGTAATTAGGAGTTTATTGAGGCAAAAGTCGTAGTTAATAGTGAATATGTGTTCCCCATACTAAAGTGTTACCAACATTTTTTTTACCAATGACTGAAAGTTGCATTCAATCATCATTTGAAAAAAACAAAACAAAACAAAACAAAACAAAAAATAAATAAATAAAATGTTCTAGGATAAATTAAAAGATGTAATTGTTGCCATACAGTGCAATACAAATATAGAGCTATAAAAATGTGGATTGCATGATAATTTTGGTTTTGGAAGAGTTTGTCTAGAGAAAAGTTTTGGGCTTTTTTTACTACAGTCTTTTGAGAGAGAAAAAAAGACAAAAAATTTAAAAGTGAGTGAGAGAACTTGCCTAGCAGCTGAGGAAAGTGAGGGTGGAGGAAAGAAAATGAGGAGGAGGAGAGAACGAGAGCCAAGAGAAGGAGGAGAGAGAGCAGAAGGCGGAGGAAGAGGAGAGAAAGGAAAGCCGCCTCCCGCTCTGGGACTCTTCCCTGAAGTGGCTGTGGGAAGAGCAGCTGTGGCAGCAGAATAAATTTCAATACTGATCAAGTCTCGCTAATAAATAAGACTGCGAATCAGAGCACCTGGCCCTGCTTTCCAGCGTGACTTCACGGGAGCGTCAGACGAGGATGAGCTGATTATACCAAACCTGCCTGATCCCAGCAGAGACTGAAACAATCACATTCAGCACTGTAGCTTTAGACATCTCTGTATCAGCCTTGCTGGAACTGCACGTGACATGAGGACAGAGAGGAAAATGCCACACTCACTTCAGTGCAAAACAGATGAGAATATAACCGAGGCCTTGCTTTGCCTGATGAAGAG
Organism: Rhinogobio ventralis; assembly: GCA_039654625.1. Taxonomy (NCBI): domain Eukaryota; kingdom Metazoa; phylum Chordata; class Actinopteri; order Cypriniformes; family Gobionidae; genus Rhinogobio; species Rhinogobio ventralis. The sequence continues at coordinate 2,460,547 of CM077214.1, read as the reverse complement.
GAGAACAGAAAAAGACACCGGGGAACCTGTAAGATTAGCTCTATAAATACTCCCCTCTATATCTTTGATAAGGCCATAGCATTTGAAATTGCATAAGAAAAGACAAAATGGAAAATATGACATCCAACAGATCAGAGAGACTAATGTTATTCAACTGTTATGATGCAGAAATGATGATGATATAAAGAAATTGTCTTGTTTACCAAGATCATGTTTTAAGAGATTTTTCCAGAATGTTGCTATATAGACTCTGATTGAATGAGCCTCATTCTCCTTTGCAATGTGAAAAAAACACCCCTTATGTATAGGAAAATCATAGGAAAATCGCCCCCCCCCCATACCAAATACCTTATTTTGTCCACATTATAAAGAATCATCACATGTATTCTTCACTACTGAGGAAGTCCCAAAATGCTCTATGATACATATGTGGAAAAAAATACATCCAATACGTCAGACTCAATATTATATATATATCAATATATCATATTACATTTAAAGTTAATATATTTTAAATGTACTAAATTGCAACATCATCATTCCAAACATGTAATCTAATCAAAAATGTATTTTAATACATGACATACAAGTTTCAATAAAAATTATATTAAAGTATTTAGTTTACCATAAATGTTAATAGTAATTATGAAATTAAACATAAATATGTACTTAAGTTGGCGATAGGTCAGCTATAATTGCATTCAATATAAATTCAAACTATAAAGCATTCATTTAAAGGGTACATAACACAAAAGTTTAAGCCAGTCTCATGTTAATCTTGAGTATCTATAGAGTATTGTATTCTTCATATCTCCCAAGAGTCTTTAGTTTTATCATATTTATGAAAGACAGATACACTGTACCGATTCTTTCTGAAAACAGCCGAGTTTGTGCAGGCGTGCAGTCGGTGGAGCTAAAGAGTCACGAGCACACACACACACACACACACACACACACACACACACACACAATACATCATGGCTTCATGGATAACTTTCGATTCACTATATGTTGGTGTTGTTCACATTATATGCACTTACGCACCGATTGCCAAGAAAACACACACATTTGACCGGGAACAAACACACATACTTTCAGAACTCCGGAAAAACAACTGTATCCACTGTTTCCTTAACGCTGGGTTATTTGGGAAGCTGAACAATGTTATCTTTCCCTCACAACCAGAAACACACTTTGTTGATTTCGTGGTCTAAAAACACAACGCCAGCGCTGCCGACGGCTCCTGTAACCCGAACGAAGCTCGTTGATGGACGCGCTCTTGCTCTCGCTCTTGCTCTGGTTGATGTGTGTGTGCATGCTCTTGCTTTTGCTCTGGTTGATGTGTGTGTGCATGCTCTTGCTTTCGCTCTGGTTGATGTGTGTGTGCATGCTCTTACTCTCGCTCTGGTTGATGTGTGTGTGTGTGTGTGTGCGCTCATCTGGGAGAAGTGTCCATACAAGTAAATCCGCCCTTTATGACGTCATACAGGGCCATACTCAACAAAAAAAAAACGTTCCGAAACTTGTTTGAATGTATTGAATGAGTGTATTTGGCACGGAAATACTACTTCATACGTCTAACTCATTTTTTTTTCCAATTTTGACTGTTTAGCATGAGAATAAACTCTTTAACAGTGTAAATGAAAATAGCATTAGACCCCCGGCCTTTAATTGTAATTAGCATGCAATTATGTGTTTGAAAACATTACATTCAGTTCACACTTATTCTTTTAATATATATTATTTCTGTAATAAGTACGCATTTTAAAATTATGCTAAAGTGTATGTCACCTGAGGAGTGCCTATAATGTTCAGAATCAGTAATCTTGCCATATATACAGAATACATACATCTATTGCTTATACATATGTAGAAAAACACAAAGCAGCTTCTGAAACTGAGCTCAATGCAAGAGTATTTATACATGCAACTTCTGCAAACTTTCATATCTGGGTCATTGGGAACTTATTAACTTAATAAACACAGAATGGATTAAACATTACTTTAATTACACCAACAAATCAACAGGAAAATAACACAAAAAAATAACATGTCAGAATGAAAATTCAGCAATCCCAGATGACTCCAAACCGCATCCCACCATCAAAGGAGAGAGCGGGGGGGAAAAAGAGTCATCATTTTCAAAGCGTGATGGCAGACTTGAATTTCTGGGTTACAAATTAACAATGTAAATATCTTTGCTGTTAGCAATTATACATGCTTCCATCTGCGCATCAGCTCTCTGTAGTTTTCTCTGAACATCATTCGATGGGCTCCAGACCTCCGGCTTCCAGGAGTTACAGTTCGTTCCACTCATTCATAGGGAGGGCTCTTCTGTGTCATTAAACTCGTTCGGCAAATTCAACGAGCTAGGCTAATGAGAAATTCTAATTAATATTCTCATTAGATTTTTTTATATAATTGCCAGCACCCTCTGATTATGGAGCAGGAGGGTATCACACACAATAGATACCAGATACAGATTACTGTAATGTTCAGGCGCTAAACAAGTTCAGCTATCGTGCTAATTACAATATGCTTTGATGATAAATACATGCCTTCAGTCGACTCATTAAGCTCTACGGCAGATTATTTTCTGTGGCACTAGGTTTACTAGCCGTGCGGCGGAACTGTGTACATTTGTTTACGCCTATTTACTATTTGTTTGTGGGATGGGAGGATATTCACAATGGACAGGGAACACAAAATGTTTTCAAATACTGTAAAAATGTTTCAAGTCTCTCTGACAGCCTGGTCATGATGGGAAACATACTTTTAAAAAGTGGATGTACATTCATTTGCATAATTGCAATTAAATGGAAACGCTACTTTAGAGTGCTTTTTTGACCCACTTAATCTTTGTATGTTTTTCCATAAATATTTCTATTGTCTTTGAAATATGGTAAAAGTAAATGTACTGACAAGCATTTATGGTAAACTAAAATATATTTAATGTCATTTCTATGCTAAATTGTACCGCATGTATGAAAACATATTTTTAATGTTTCATGTTTAAAATAGTAACTTAAATTAAATGTAATATCGAATAACACACTATGGTTACAATTGTAAATGTAGCTGTGAGCAGAAATGATCAGGGTTCAAGCGCTTTAAGACCTTTGAGCTCATTCGTATAAAGGTATATGTTTTATTTAGCAAGCATGTAACCACTTCATAGATGGAAAAGACCATTTACAGTCAAAACAGACAATTTACTGAGGAAATATAGTAGTTTTAAAGCTTTTTAACAGTTATCGAGGTTGAGCCAAAAACCTAGGACTAGTTTGCGGAAGTAGGTTTTTAAAATAATCTCCAATATTTAGCGAATGGTTTGATTGACAGTGGCGGTCCTAGAGGCAAAGTTGCTCAGAATGAGGAGTTCTACCATATGGTATGAATGTCGTGGGCATGTGCGAAAAATCATATATACGGCCCTTCACGAACATGAAAACCATGAAGGTGCCCCGCAGTGGCTGCTTTCTTTCGAATTTCTCACAGGCCTCTAGGGCCGTGATTCAAACAGGCCCAGCGAGTTTTGTTCCGATCAGCCTCCGTTAACCTTGTCTGACAGCCACTTTGTCTGCGAGGACATTCGCGGCACCTTGGACAAAGATACCTCATGCCAGTTTTCAAGTCAATGGGACTGACTGTTGTGTTTTCATGTTTTTTTCCCTTTTATAGCGCTACCAAGTGGCCAATCGCCACGTCCTTTTTTACGTGACCACAGACCAAGCCCATACATATGTGTACCGAGTTTGGTGAAAATATCTCATTCCATTCAAGAGGGATAGCCGTTTTAGTAAAAGTGGCCATGGCTACTTTAAAGGTGGGGTAAGTACTTTCTGGTAACCGATGTTGATATTTAAAATCACCAAAACAAACACGCCCCTACCCCAAAAGGGTCTCGCCCCTATTTTGATTGCTCTGCCCCACACATACGTAGGCAACGCAGGCAACGACTATGGCGGAATCTGCTGTGCCAGCCGGCCGAGAGTACGATGTCATCAATAAGTGAAAGCAATGTGTATTACTATGGTAATCTAGGTCAAATGTTCAATGAAAAAGTCATCCCTTACATCCCAAAAACAAAAACACAGTTCTCATGAACAACTCTATAGCACGAGCACGACAGTCCAGACGATACGATTGCAAATGGACAAACAAGCGAACATGACACATGAGCATATTCAAGCAAAAGCCAGCATATAATTAGTTCTGTGAAACTAAACAAAACCAGTGTTAATCGCCTATCAAGAAGAAATAAAGCAACCTCTGCCTTCACTCCTTGAGTTCTCTCCAGCGCTGGAAAGCTGATACCTCCTGATCGTAAGCCTTCTTTTGTTCCACAGACATCTTCCACATTTGATTTTTATCTGCCATCTCTCTCTTTCTGTCGTCGCTCTGCTAATGGCCGTCCTGTGTGTCGTGTCTTTTGAATAATGACGTGCACTGAGCGCTCTCTTCTCACCATCATTAGTAGACACGCCCCCTTACTGCTGATTGGCTACAAGTTTGTTTTGGTACTCGCCCCGAGACACTTTTATAAAGCAGTTTTAAAATAACACTTACCCCACCGTTAAACATTTTTGCATCCAGTCGCGGTCGTCAATAAAAATTTCAATCAGGTTCCGATCAGGCATAACACCTAGGAGTAGTTTGCAAAAGTAGGTTTTTTCCAAAAAAATCCAAAATACCTGAAAATATATGAGCCATTGCATACTTTAGATCGCTCTAGCGCCACCATCAGGCCGATTGGGGCGAGACTTGGTGCCGTTGTAGGCGGTGTGGGTACTACCATCCCTCAAAGTTTCAAGACTCTACGACTTACGGTTTGGTCTGCCCGATCACTTTTAGGGGAGAATGCTGATCCTTGGAAATTCTAACAATTCCAATAGAAGTAAGGATTTTGGACCACTGGGGTTTGACTGTGAATGGAGGTTCCTACTGTAATATAATATGTCACTCATCACGGTCAAACTGTTAGGATAAAAACTCATGCAAGATTTATCACTTGTTTCTATATCACGCCATGCCTTGTGTTCCAGTAGGTCTGGTTAGATTTGTTCAAATCCCTAACCTTAAATATAAGAAACTGTATTATTTATCCTGGCCTAATTAAGGTATTTCGTCTGAGATAAAAGAATGAATGTGCGAGAAAAAAAAGTGCCTTAAGTAAAATAGAGATAATGAAACTGGGGTGTATGAGCAGTGAAAGGAATTCCTGTCCCGCATTCCCCCTCTGAGCTGACATTTGATTGACAGGCGACGGCAGCAGGGATCCAGCCTGCAGGAATGTGTCCAAACACAAAGAGCCCATTCCTCCCCGAGCAAGAAAGTGTGTATTGATCATGTGCATGAGAGGTACTCGTGGTTGGCCATTAGTTCATATTAGTTAGTTTAGACAGAAAACAGTTTGACCGGTATGGTATTTTCTAATAAAGAGACCTTTTCATTGGAAACCACCCCTGAAGAGCAGTACTTACACTTGATTTGATTCTGGACTCGAGGATATTGGTACAATCTCTATGGCATGAAGCGGAAAACTCATGACACTGCTAATAAATAAATAGCAAAATGTTAGTTCATGTGGATCTTAAAAGTAGAACCAACCCACAGGACTAAAAAAATAAGAATATCTCAGTTGTGTCTCCTAGACATCAAGGAGATCATATGGAGACTTCTGCTGAAGTCTCAATAATGTCTCAAACTATGCTCCAGTGTTATTTTAGCATTATTTTAATACTATTTAAGAATATTTTTAAATAGCTTTTATTTTTTAATTTTAGTTTAAGTTTTAGCCATATTTGCTCTTGCCATATATATTTACTATAAAAAATTATATGATCAATAAGTTATGACAACATATGTTTTATCATAATTCATCAAAATAAGTTAAGCAATTTTCAACTTTTTTATAAGTTATACAAGATTCAACTCATCTAATGTACGTTAAAATGACTGAAACATCTAAGTTGGTTGTACCTAAAATTTTAAAGCAGCAATTTTTTACAGTACACACACACACATTTTTATTTTGTACGTATACATTTTAATTACACTTAAATTGAAATATTTGAGTAAGCTAATTCATACATTTAAATGTAAAATTATCATGTAATATCAACTCAAATATTTTAAGTAGTGGAAACTTTGCTAGCTAATTCAATAAATGCCACCTTGCTAATTGGTAACCCAATGCTTTGATAGCATTAGCATCCTTAGCACTTGCTGAATGAGTTCTCAAACTAAGCGCATTCTCCACTCGTCACCACAATGGTAACCTTTTGCACAAAAAAACATTATATAACACTTCATTTTAGCATTTACTCCTTCTTTCGAGTGTCATGGCAAAGCATGCTGGGAAATTGAAATCCCAGCCCAGTTTCGGTTAAATTTAAGTTTGTCTAAATTAAAAAAAACAAGTTCATAAAACTCAAAACAATGAAACAATTCAGATCACTTAAAATGTGTCAGTTTTGTGAACTCAAAAGAAAAAGAAAGTCCTGAATACTCATGACAGTTCATTTGATTGAACTAATTAGTTTAATTTGAGTTGGCTCTACTCAAACCATTTAATTATTTTGAGCGTTAGGGTTTACAGTGCACATGCATTAACTTTTACTCTCCAACAAACAACACAGATATAATTAGCCCTTTGCTAAGCCCCGCCCTCCTTAGTTACTGTTGCCTGACAAGCTTTCGCGCCTGGCACTTCTATTACAGTATGTATGTGCCGGTGTCAGACATTCCCAAGGAGATAATTAGTCATTTTTGGCGAACAGGTGAAATATCTGAGAGAGCAAGAAAAAAAGGAACTGCAGTATGCATTCGAGGGATATATCCATGACATAATATGCAACCGATTAGAGAATAATTTCAGCAAAATTGAAGCTAAAGCCTATAGGTCCCAGCGCAAGCAGCAGCCGCCTCATACGCTGACCATTCAAATGGGAAACACACAAATTGAGGAACAGCTATGTTCATGCAAAGCAGGGTAAGTGAAATGAGAAAATAATCTAATAATTATAAATCAAACAGCTTATCCATAAATCTTGTGGAATAAACACAAGACATTAGCCTGACCACTTTTCAATGATAACATTCTCCCGCTTATATTTTTATATATAAAAATATATATACTCCCACACTGCTTGATCCACGCCCGGCATTTCTCCAAACCTAAAAAACATTTTTTAGGTTTGGGGAAGGGAAAAAATTCCACCCCAAGTCCAAACTTTTAGGATACCGGGTATCAGATTTGCAAAATCCATACGCACAATGCCTCGGCATGTTTCCCTCGCTCGAAAGCTTGACAGACCTTCCACGCCTAGTTAGGGTGTCTAAGCCAAGACTGACCTGTGGCGGATTTGGGCGTGGCTTAGCGAAGGGTCAATTGTCTTACTACATTATGGGCTTGAACAGCATTAGGCTTTTTTTTTTAAAATAATGATCTGATTATTAAAGTTCCTTCAGAGAGTTTGCACAGATTATAGCAACACTGAGAAAAAAAAAAAACTTTGCCACATTAATGATGCTCCAAATCAAAATGATTCATTCTGACCAAACACAAGAGCACATCCAAACTGCCCACACAGCACTAAGCGTTTTCACTTCAGAGAAAATTCATGCCTCGCAGCTGAGTGAACTCAGTGAGATGACAGGCTGTCGGGTCACGCCTGATGCCTGCCAACCCCATGCCCAAATGTGCCATTTCCAAATGGTACAAGTGATACCACGGCCTGCTCCTTGGTGCTCCGATAACGGCGGCAGCATCACGACTCCCAAGACCTCCTCCGGCTGTGTGTATGCATGTAGCTCTCCTTCATCATACAGTCAGCGAAAAACAGATGGGCACTACGCACTTCATCTGGACCCCGGGGAGCCACAGGCACCCTGATAACACCCCCATGGAGGAGAGCCAAGCCTGGGCTCCGCTCCTCTGAGAAACGGCAAAGCTTCGGCTGAATACAGCATTTGGTTTGTTTGTATTACAGATTAAGTTCTGCTTTTTCATGGCTTTGAAGAAAAGAGGGGAGATTGGAGAGTGATTAGACGAAGATTCAATCTCAGAGCTGTCATTAGTCTGATTTTAGAGCCAAAATAAGCATAGACAATAAACCAAGCCACTTGTATTGAACAAGCCTCAAAGGAGCGACGCTCTGCATTTTTTTGTGCTACTTTAAATATTTTATCCATTTCGTGTGATCCATTCCTGCATTTAATTTGTCTAATCCTGGAGTGTGTTTGTCCGCTGCTTTGTAGTTGCACTGCACACAAATAAATACAAGTATTTCGGGAACTGTATGTTTTTCTTGCTTCTAGTTATAATCCGTTGAAGGTTGTGTTAGGTTATCTGTCCTCTTTCTCGCTGCAAAGCTTTCCCTCCAAATGTTCCGGTGCGGCATTTTCCTGCTTTCTTACGTGCCGATTGTGCGTGTTTTCTGTTTATCTGGTCCAGCGTGTCAGTTTGTTACAGAGGCAAGCTGTTTTGCATTTGCCCTAATACACAGTGCATAAATATTGGATTAAATAAACAAATCCAGGGACTAAGGGGATGAATGGTATCGGAAAGTGGGCCTCTGGAGCCAGGAGGAACGCTACGGTCGCAGTCTGTCGCAAGCTTGGCACATGAAAAGGAAATGAGGGAGAAAAGAGAAGGAAGAGAGGGAGAGAAATGAAATGGCGGCTAATCCCCCCGTAGCGTTATCTCTCAGGTGTTTTGCAAGCTTTGCCATGTGGAAACTTTGAAACCAGGCCAAGCTTTCATCTGGAGTCTAGGGTGATAGTCTCTTTCTGGCAACAACCTCAAATAACATTCATGCACTTATAGAAGACCTCATCTTCATAAGAAAACAGTCAAACAATCAGCCTTTACCAGCTCATTAAGAGTTAAACCGTCCACCAGTTATTGACCCGCTCAGACTTTAATCCAGAGCTTTCCTGTCATACATATGCCTCACACAATGAACATCCGAGAGAAATGTTTTGAATATGCAATATTTAAGCAGTAGCCTAACTTCATCACTGTGATTGACCACAGGAAAATAGCAAAAGACATTCTCAATATTGAGTCTTTTTTTCTTCACACACACACACACACTTACACACACACATACACACACACAATGTTGGTGTACCTATCATTATGAGCTCATTCCATAGACGTAATGTTTTTTATACTGTACAAACTGTACATTCTATCCCCCTACACTACCCCTACCCCTAAACCTACCCATCACACACACACACACACTCTCTCTCAAACACACACTACCCCTACCCCTAAACCTACCCATCACAGAAAACATTCTGCATTTTTACATTTTTAATAAAACATTGTTTAGTATGTTTTTAAAGCTATTTTTATTATGAGGACACAGAAAATGTCCTCATAAACCAAGTTTACGTTGTAATACCAGTGTAATACCCATGTCATTATACAAATTTGTGTCCTCATAAATCACATACACATGCACACACACACACAATACATCATGGCATTATCCCTGGATAACTCTCGATTCTCTATACGATGGTGTTGTTCACATTATATGCACTTACGCGCCAATTGCCAACAAAACACACACATTTGATGCAGTTTCACTCACCGCCTGCGGTTTCCACTCATGACCGGGAACAAACACACACACTTGCAGAACTCCGGGAACACAAACTGCATCCACTGTTCCCTTAACGCTGGGTTATTTGGGAAGCTGAACAAGGTGATCTTTCCCTCACACCAGAAACACACTTCTTTAGTGACATTGTTGATTTCGTGCTCCTGTAACCTGAATGAAGTCAGTGATGGGCGCGCTCTTGCTCTCGCTCTGGTTGGTGTGTGTGTGTGTGCTCATCCGGGAGAAGTGCCCATACAAGGAGTTCCGCCCTTTCTGACATCATACAGGGCCATACTCGGAAAAAAAACTTTCCGAAACCTGTTTGAATCCTGAAGGAGTGTATTTGGCACAGAAATACACTGTCATACGTCCAACTCGTGTTTTGACATTTTGGCCATATTTAGCATGAGAATCAACTCTTTAACAATGTAAATAAGTCAGAATGCATAAAATAGCATTAGACCCCCCCCAAACAATATGCAAACGAAAGAAAAAAAATCCAACCCAATTTCAAATATAAATTGTAGTATCTATGATTCCTTTCACAGTAGTTCCTCACATTTGTCGCTGCATATCACAGTTAAAGGAATATTCCAGCTTCAAGTTAAACTCAGTCGACTGGCACATTGCTGATTAACACAAAACACTATTTAGACTTGTCCCTCCTTTGCTTTACGCACAAATCTGGGTTGTGCAATGATGCACTTACAATGGAAGTGAATGGGGCAAATCTGTAAACGTTAAAATACTCACTGTTCAAAAGTAACAACACAGAAGAAATATATGTTTGCATGATTTTAGGTGTAAAATTACATTGCCATTTAAAGGCAATGCCATTATTTACAGCTCAAAAAATACACAAGTTAAAACAGAAGAATTAATGTAAATACTTTTAGGTAACACTTCACTTAAAGCCTTTATATACAGTATAATGCATTAGAATATATTTAATGCATTAATTATGCCTAACCTAATAATGCATTATACGTAAAGGCTTTAAGTAACGTGTTACTTTTATATTATAAGATTTAATGTCTGCTTATGAATCCTCCCAAAATTGGTCCCATTTACTTAAGTAACCTTGATTGTTGCATTTAAAAAAAAAAAACGAATGAAATAATTATTGGTAACACTCTGCAATAAGGTTTCATTTGTTAACATATTAACATGAATTAACAATGAGCAATACATTTGTTACAGTATTTATTAATCTTCATTAATGTTAGATAATAAAAACCCAGCTGTTCATTGTTTGTTCTTGCAAACATTACACAACATACAACATTTGATTTTAATAATGAATAATGAAACTAACATTAACTATACGATTAAATAAATGCTGTAGAAGTGCAGTTCATTATTAGTAGTAGTTAAAGTAGTTAACTAATGTTAACTAATGAAACTGTATTGTAAAGTGTTACCAAATTATTGTATTGTGGCTATCAACATAACAGCACAAATGCTGTCAGTTAACAGCTTAGTTTGTATTGAACACATAATAATCTGGAGTGTTCATACTGTCCGCGATTTATAGTGACGAAAAGAGATTTGGGGATTTGAGGCATCATGAGTGACAGATCAGCGATCCAACAAAGTTCAACTTCATGCAAATGTCAATGTAATACAGCAGCTACTAATGGGAGTGCGTATAGTGAAGCTCACATGACCCACCGCCTGATACAGTCTGACATACTCAAGACTGTATCATAAAGCGACTAGTAATTGAATTGCTGTCAATGTGAACGCCTCTTCGCTAGCTTAAAATAAAAATATCTTATGACTACTGAATATGTGTGGATTTTCCAGCACGCAGTAAATGTCAGCACATCCAGTTGGTGACCTGAGCTCCAGGGCTTCATAAACGCGAGTGGGGTGAGTGATTGTGTTAGAGGGTGGGCTTCTGTGCTGGAATCTGTGGAGTGCCATTGTGCATCAGGTTTAAGAGAGCACTGAAAGAGAGCTGACAGTCTCACCCCAGGATACCTGAACGCCTCTTCCCTCTGAAAAGCTGTTCTTCACAGAGAGAAAAAGACAGAGCCACTGGCCTGGTTTGTTGGCTTGGATGACCTTTAACTGGGCTCACCACTTCACATTTTCAATGTGTATGATTTTCCTGCTCATCTTTCTCGTTCCTTGCATATAATTTTTCTTGTAGCAGAGAGGGGTAAATGTTCGGCCCTATGTCATTCCCAGTAACGCCTAGTGAATAAACCTGGTTATTTAAGCAATATCACACAAGCAAAAGTGCTGTACTGAACATCAGCACAGATGTCACAGTTGTAGTGGAGTGGCTCGACAGAAATTTACTCTGGCCTGCTCAAAGCGATGTAATAGTGCTAGGCGGTATACCGGTTCATACCGTATACCGGTGTTTATTTTTGTTATGATATGAATTTTGATTATACCGCAATTCCGGTATATGTTGCTTAAACAACGTTCGGAACACGGCGCAGCGCGACACTGTTTGAGAGGGGTCCCGTTTCACTGCTGCACTGTAGTGAGGACACAGCTGAGATCGCATTACAGCCTATGGCTGAATCCAAAATCGCCCCCTAAACCCTTATTCACTATTCCCTACGTTAGTCCACTAATACAGTTCACTTGAAGGAGTGAATGAAAACGAGTGAGGGAACTCGGGCAGCCGTTGTGTGTACATAGGCTGCACACTCGTTATTGCGGTGCAAAATGAGATTGAATGAGTGCACTTAACGTCCATTATGATTTCGGACACCACTACAGATGGCTGTCCCCTCAAATAATGCCCTATTTGAGGGTATGGGGGGCGATTTCAGATTCAGCCTATGATTACAGCAGAGAATTCAGACAACATGCATGAGAGCGGTTTCTGCACGGAGTGCCGCGATGAGATTAACAACGCTCACCACATGGATCATATACAGTCCGGAACGAGTGTGTTTAAGTTTTTTATGGACATATTTCATATCCTCTAGTGCTCTAAACGTGAACCAGCAGCGTGTATGTGCACATATTTCATAACGTCGTCTTCAAATGAAATTGTGTTAAACTTACGTGTGTCGTTTGTTCAGAGACTGTAGTGCTCTTAAATGTATTGATCCTTAGACCTTTGAAATGTTCCTCCGCATTTCTCCCTCGTTCTGGCAGTTTGTTGTTATATAGGGTTCGATTTTTAAAATGCTTAAGGTGCCCTCAACTGTTTTTTTTCTCTCCTTGGTCATATTTTAATATTCATGTGTCTGTAATGAGTGTGTTGTAGGTCTGTGTTTTATTGGTTGTTGTCTGCCTACAACATAATTTTGTGGGGCTTTGCAAACCTGTATTAATTCTAGTGTGGAATTTTTCTACAATATTCACTCATCATGACAGTAAAATAGGGCATTCTAAGTCAATCTACTGCAGTATTTCCTCTCTCAATCAGTAGAAAATGTGGTAAAAAACAACACCCGGTCATGCATAGGGGGGAAAAATACCCTCATATACCGCCAAACCGGTATAATTTAGAAAAATACCGTGATATAATTTTTTGGTCATACTGCCCAGCACTACGATGTAATCACTCCATGTTTTCAAGCTCCACCCTGAGTTTTCCCATTTCCTCTCTGGTGAACAAAACCAAAAATTCCTTTTAAGGAAAGTCTCAGAGCAGCTATTTTAAGCATGCAAGACCAAGTCTTGATTCTTTCGATATTTACAAAATATCTTCATGGAACATGATCTTTACTTAATATCCTAAAAAACTAAATCAATAATTTTGACCCATACAATGTATTGTTGGCTATTGCCACAAATATACCCGTGCGACTCCAGATTACATAAGCCGTTTTCGATTTGACTTACATTATTTAAAACCTGACATTTGTCTCATGTGTGTGGCAAGTATTTGCTGTTACAGTTCATTTTCAGAGGCAGAATTGCCCTCACTGAGAGAGAGACACACATCATGTTAGTTATCTTTATTTTGCAAAAAGCAGAACATTTTGTTTTTATTGTTAACATTTTTGAATGATGCAAGAATGAGGCAAAACCTGGAACTTTTACACCATACTACTCACATACTCTGAAATGCTAAACACAAAGGGCCAGATTTACTAAACAGGGCAAATTAGTGTGAGAACGCGATTCCAAAAAAATGCAGATGGGAGTGGAAAGTTCTGCGTGTGATCTACTGAAGGCGAGCAAATTAAAGAACACCGGATCATTGCATAATGACCAACACAATCTACCAAGAGCAGCGCAATTTAGCGTCTCTAATTTTTTAGGGCGGTAAATAATGGCACAAATACCAGTAAATTGACGAGTGCAGACCAACGTAAATCACCTTGCATGATTCATTTAAATACTCTCCTCCCATAAATACTGTGTCTGAAAGGGAAACTCCAAATAATGCATGTGCAATAAGGTCAGCCACAAAAATAACCCTGTCCACGCCTTTTCAGCGCTAATTAATCACTGTGTGTCTTTAGTAAATCCAGACAGTGGTTTTTTAACGGCAAAAGAGGGTTTGCGCTGGAGCAAGCTGTTAGTAAATCTGGCCCAAAGTGTTAATGCAAACAGTAAGGAGTGATTGTAGCATAATTTACATTGCAATACTGTTGTAATTATAATCTCTCAAACTATAACGTATGCCTGGTTCTTTCCAAGTATATATATATACTTTTAGGATTGGGTTGCACAAAGGGTCATTAAAAATTAGGTCTGGCAATAAAAACTAGACCAGGAAGCCCGAGGTCCTGGAACTACCCCAAACAGCTGGCTATCAGGTGTCCTTCATATTTAACAGTGGACTAGGACAGTATCAAGTGGCAGCCCCTGGTTTGAAGACAGTGTTTTATTAGATCTGTGCGTTGAGGCGTCTCCAGCTGCCCGTGTTGAACAGCTCCTGAGGGGCCTTAGAGGTTAAAACCCCCCTTGATTAATCACACAAATGTCTCTCTCTACATGCAACATTGGTCATCGTGTTCCATATTTTCAAATGGTAATGGGAGTAATCGTTTAGGGCGCAGCACAGGGAGCCATCAGTCCTGGCCGTAACCGTGGAGAGACACAGATCATAGTGTGTGTTTCAACCACATGTACGATTCAGGAGGCTTCGTTTTTAGGGTGTATACATATCAAAGCATTTGAAGGGGTTGATGATGCATATTTGATGACTCTGTGTGTAGTGTTGCGGGGAAAAGCCCTTTCTTATGTTAGAGGGATGTCCTCTCTCTCAGGTACCATTAGCCGACTCTGCTCACCATCTGCTCGAGCTCGTTCAGATGCCGTACAGCGACGCCTTCCCAGGTAAGCACTAAGTCACTCTGACACCATACAGCTCCCACATTAGATCACAGAAAGGATGGAAGAGAGAGAAAGTGAAAAAGAACTGGCAGCACACCCCCGTTAGCTACCTTCTGTAGCTACTCGACTACCTGCGGCCCCCAGTGAATTATGGGAAGCCTGTCAGGCCAAATGAGATTCTCCATTTCAGCGGCGTAATTTATTGGACAAATACCTCAGCCCTCAACCAATCACAGAACACCTGATAAATACAAACATCCAAGATGTGCCAGAGAGAGTAGAAGGCGGAGCCCTTAGAAAAGTGAATGAAGGAATGGAAGGAATGGAAGTCTTCCCATTTTTAAGTTCAGTGAAGGCATCTTCTGGTAAAGGGATTTGCTTGTGCTAACCGTTACACCAAGTCTCTTGTCACACTTTTGAATCACTCATCAAACATTGCCAATTTGATTTATGTTCAAGATTCTTAAGGCCATGAGAAATCCAACCCATGAATCAGACTGCAGGGTTGCATTGCAAAAATCACGCCTGCGAGGCAAAGCATCTGCAATTTCTAATCCCTAACCTTCTTCTGGGAGGACCAGAGTCTCCTCAGGGCCTGGTGAATAACATCCAAGTTTATCAGGGAGAGAGATTCGATTCAGAGGCCGAGGAGAAGCAAACTTGGGCCGTGTGGAAGAGATTGTCATCAGGGCAGAGAAAGGAGATAAGTCCTGCAAGAGAAGCCAGATAAGAGTGATTGGATGGGTCTGGGAGAGGCAGAGGGGTCAGGTATGTTTGGGGATGGGATGGGACGCTTGGCGTAAGGCGATGATAGTTGAGCCCAGGAAAAGGTGCATATCTGTGTATACTTTAATTAAAACATCCTGATAACATATCAGAAAAAAAAAATATCAACCATGCAGGTTACATTTCATTTCGATAGTCCACTTTAGACATTCTACTAACTATAAGTAACTTATAAGCAACTACGTCAACTAACTCTCATTAGAGTATTAGTACACTGTTAGGGTTAGGTTCAGGTTACTAGAATAAGTTGACATGTACAGATGTTAGGCAGATATTAAGCAGACATTCTACTAATACTCTAATGCTGCGTTCACACCCAGCGCGAAATGAGCATCAAATTTGCTTCTATCGCGTCTAGTTGGACGCTTGCACATTTTGAATCTACTCGCGTATAAAGTGAGCGTTTGAAGCGAAATAGCTCCCTATGACTGCTCACTGCCAATATCAGTTGTTCCTCCATGTTGAATGAGTGACTCAGAGCGGACCTGCCCCCATTTATCACGTTACTTCACCACGTGACAGCAGCAAGCAGGCTCCTGATTGGTTAACGTGGTGCGAACAGATGCCAAAGTTCAGATTTTTCAACGCGTGAATGGACAAAAAGCACCAAATAAAATCACTCGCGTGAGACACTCAATTCACCTCTTTCCCACAAACTGGAAGGCGGAATGAGGTGAATTTCGCTTCATTCACGCTCTATCATGCGTCTATCGCGCAGTAGGACCTCCAGGTCAACGTGTCTTTACATTGACTTAACATGGGAATCACTTGCTCCAGACGCTCAATTCACGTTCGGTGTGAATGCAGCATAATGACTGCTAGTTGACATGTAGTTTCAAAGTTGCCTACACTCGAGACTGTGAGTCTGCAACTGTAGTTATATGCATGTATGAATAAAGTTTAAAAGAGTTAATACATATAAACACAAACACATTCTCTCCTCATTTCTTTGGGAAAATACAATCAGAGCCTGCGCAATGTTGTGGCATCTTTGAAAACTCATTGTTTATTACTGTGATTGACGACAGCGTGTAAAATGCTGACCTTTCCAAGATGACGGACGCGCTGACATTTCTGGAGCGGGTGAATGTGGCATCTACATATGCATACAACCAATCAGAACACCTTAGCATCTTATTGGTGAGTTTGCATGCACCACATTGTCTTTAGAAAATGTAGTAGTTTGACTATAAAGTAGTAAACGCTCATGTGGAACCCTATAAAACCCTATAAAAACCCTATAAAAAAGTGTATGGAACCATTTAAACTGAGAATTTGTGCTTGTCATTAACCCAAAGTGCTGTATAATGTGCAAAGGAAAACATTCTAGGTGCTTTATTCAAATAAGAACAGGCCAAAGTCACACATCTAAAAGCCTTTCATAAATGCTTCAAGAACACCATAATTGCATTGAAACATCTCAGCTAAAACAAAAAAAAAAGGAGAACTCAACTCTTGCACACAGAAGTCATTGAGTTTATCAGCCAAGGCAGCACCACAGTTCTGATATTCAGGTAACACAACCAGGTATAGATATTGCGTTTGAAAATATTGCAAAACTCCTAAAGCAGAAGCATCCCTCTGGATTTTCCCCATCTCCCCTCATGCACTCCCCCAGTCTTTGTCATTCTCTTGTTCTCCATGGTTATTGCCCTATTTTTCCCTTTCACTATCTGCCTGTGGCAGTGTTTGTGCAGCGGTGGTGAATGTCAGCCTGTTGCTCTTGTCATCTGTCACCAAAGCTGTGTTCCTCATCACTCTCTCCTGACTCAGGTTCAGTCCAGTGCTCTGCTCTTCTGACCATAGAGGCAGGCCAGTGTCTTCTTCCTAAAAATAAATCAGCTGTTATTCTGGTGGGTTTGGTTGTTGAGCATTAATAGAGAGATACTGAATGGTGAGCAAGGATTACCTCGAACAGTCCTTTGACATCTTTCAAAATGTATTCTTATTTGACATGTATCCAAATTACAGTAAAGGAAGACATTGTTTTCTACTATAGGAAAATAAAAAACCTCCAATAATTTTAGAAGATATCTTGTTAATGTCACTACCAGTGTGTTAAATAACATATACTATATTGCCAAAGGTTTTGGGACATCTGCCTTTACAGCACATGAACTTTAATGACATCCCATTCTTAATCCGTAGGGTTTAATATGGAGTTGGCCCACCCTTTGCAGCCATAACAGCTTCAACTCTTCTGGGAAGGCTTTCCACAAGGTTTAGGAGTGTGTTTATGGGAATTTTTGACCATTCTTCTAGAAGCGCATTTGTGAGGTCAGGCACTGATGTTGGACGAGAAGGCCTGGCTCACAGTCTCCGCTCTAATTCATCCCAAAGGTGTTCTATCGGGATGAGGTCAGGACTCTGTGCAGGCCAGTCAAGTTCCTCCACACCAAACTCGCTCATCCATGTCTTTATGGACCGACGCTTTGTGCACTGGAGCGCAGTCATGTTGGGACAGGAAGGGGCCATCCCCAAACTGTTCCCACAAAGTTGGGAGCATGAAATTGTCCAAAATGTCTTGGTATGCCGAAGCATTAAGAGTTTCTTTCACTGGAACTAAGGGGCCAAGCCCAACGCCTGAAAAACAACCCCATCCCATAATCCCCCCTCCACCAAACTTTACACTTGGCACAATGCAGTCAGGCAAGTCCCGTTCTCCTGGCAACCGCCAAACCCAGACTCGTCCATGGGATTGCCAGACAGAGAAGCGTGATTGGTCACTCCAGAGAACACGTCTCACTGCTCTAGAGTCCAGTGGCGGCGTGCTTTACCCCACTGCATCCCACGCTTTGCATTGCTCTTGGTGATGTAAGGCTTGGATGAGCTGCTCGGCCATGGAAACCCATTCCATGAAGCTCTCTACACACTGTTCTTGAGCTCATCTAAAGTCCACATGAAGTTTGGAGGTCTGTAGCTATTGACTCTGCAGAAATTTGGCAACTTCTACGCACTGTGACCCTCAATTTAACGAATGGATTTATTGCACAGGTGGCAACCTATCACCTATCAATTATCAACAATTTCTAAAGATGTCTTGTTAATATCATAAACTGTGCTCAGATTCATCAATAATTTTTTTCATCAAATTCTTTTGAGATCAAATCATCTGAAATCCATATCAAATTATTTCTTTTGTCCATACATTGAAAGTCATTTAGATTCTATGGAGCCAAAAAAATATGTATTGGGACGAAAAATTATATTTCAAAACATCTCTCACAGAACATTTTTGTTCTCCCAAAATCTTTTCATTTGCTTGCAAAAGCACTAAAATATTATCTAAACCCCCCTCCCCCCCTTCTCATTATTTCCATCACAAACGTTTTGTGCGCAAAAGCATTGAAATGCATTTTTTCCCTCCCATCTCTCTCTCTTTTTATACCTTCACAGTGTTCCTTTAGGCGCTCCATAGGATTCAGTGTTGTTTTGGACCCCATTGACATTCATTGCATGACAAAACACAGTTGAACCATTCTTTAAAATCTTTTTTTTGGTGACCGAAATTTCATATTTGGGTAAACTCTTCCTGAGCTCCTGGGCTGTGAAAGACAAACATTTGACCTCTGGTTTGAGTTGTGCTTTAAAGCTTATTTGTGAAACTGATTACTAGTCACCACTTCTTCTTAGTGACACTCCTCTCACTTTCACGAACTCAAGATGCATGCAAAGCAACAGGAAGCTTTTCTTACAGAATTACAAACACAAACTCAGTCTCAGTGCGCTGTGAGAAGACCTGCTGTGAGGAAGTTCAAACCCGTGGCAAACGGCACGCTGAAATGACAATCTGATCTATGCAACACTTCTTCATTCTCACAGCCACCATGGGATGAAGAGGCAGAGAGAGGAACAACAGCTCAAGTGGCGAACAAAGGACGAGACACAGCTGCCAGTTGACAAATCCCATAAAAAAGCCTTCTGAAAATACACTGAGAAATCAAACATGCATTTAGTGCTACAAAGATGCTCCCCAGTCGTTCTCAAACTGCCCAAATCAGCACCGCAGATGTGTCTCTGTGAGCGTAGGCTGACGGGCCTACTGTAAGACGCTGAAGGGGGATTCACTGAATTGCACCCACATATGGCACCATTTAATAGTGCAATTTCCAGTCTATATAAATAGCAAAAAACGTCTTTAGCTGCCCCATGTTTTATGTGTAAGCCATGATTTCCCCCCATTACAAAAAATTGTAACATTTACTCAAGTAAGATTTTGCACATACAGTATTGTAGTGTTGATTGCATTCACAGTTCAACAATTCAGTGACAGGATTGCCTAAATTGCAACCCTCAAAGACATAAAATGAGTTCCTTCTTAGGCTGTCAAGCACCTTCTTTTACTGCCCATTTGAAAAAAAAGCTTTTATTTCTTCAAGCAATAACCCAAAAGGGGAAATTATGTTATTTAATCATCCACATGTCATACTAAACCTTATAAAGATTTGTCTGTTTGTTTGTTTGTTTTCTGAAAGTTAGTTGGGTCCAATGTTGTTTTGTATGGAAGCTTGATTCCACCACAGACTAAAACGTTTTAAAAGATAATTGTGACTTTTTATTTTCACAATTGTGTTTACATCTCGCAATTCTGACTTTTTTTCTCAGAATTGTAAGCTATAAACATGCAATTGCGAGTTATAAAGTCAGAATTGAGTGATATAAAGTCAGAATTGTGAGATATAAAGTCAGAATTGAGTGATATAAAGTCAGAATTGTGAGATATAAAGTCAGAATTGAGTGATATAAAGTCAGAATTGTGAGATATAAAGTCAGAATTGTGTGATATAAAGTCAGAATTGTGAGATATAAAGTCAGAATTGTGTGATATAAAGTCAGAATTGTGTGATATAAAGTCAGAATTGTGAGATATAAAGTCAGAATTGAGAGATATAAAGTCAGAATTGTGTGATATAAAGTCAGAATTGTGAGATATAAAGTCAGAATTGAGTGATATAAAGTCAGAATTGTGAGATATAAAGTCAGAATTGTGTGATATAAAGTCAGAATTGTGAGATATAAAGTCAGAATTGTGTGATATAAAGTCAGAATTGTGAGATATAAAGTCAGAATTGAGAGATATAAAGTCAGAATTGTGTGATATAAAGTCAGAATTGTGTGATATAAAGTCAGAATTGTGTGATATAAAGTCAGAATTGTGTGATATAAAGTCAGAATTGTGAGATATAAAGTCAGAATTGTGAGATATAAAGTCAGAATTGTGAGATATAAAGTCAGGATTGAGAGATATAAAGTCAGAATTGAGAGATATAAAGTCAGAATTGAGAGATATAAAGTCAGAATTGCGAGATATAAAGTCAGAATTGAGAGATATAAAGTCAGAATTGAGAGATATAAAGTCAGAATTGCGAGATATAAAGTCAGAATTGAGAGATATAAAGTCAGAATTGAGTGATATAAAGTCAGAATTGTGAGATATAAAGTCAGGATTGTGTGATATAAAGTCAGAATTGTGAGATATAAAGTCAGAATTGTGAGATATAAAGTCAGAATTGTGTGATATAAAGTCAGAATTGTGTGATATAAAGTCAGAATTGTGTGATATAAAGTCAGAATTGTGTGATATAAAGTCAGAATTGTGAGATATAAAGTCAGAATTGTGAGATATAAAGTCAGAATTGTGAGATATAAAGTCAGAATTGTGAGATATAAAGTCAGAATTGAGAGATATAAAGTCAGGATTGAGAGATATAAAGTCAGAATTGCGAGATATAAAGTCAGAATTGAGAGATATAAAGTCAGAATTGAGAGATATAAAGTCAGAATTGAGTGATATAAAGTCAGGATTGTGTGATATAAAGTCAGAATTGAGTGATATAAAGTCAGAATTGTGTGATATAAAGTCAGAATTGTGTGATATAAAGTCAGAATTGTGTGATATAAAGTCAGAATTGCGAGATATAAAGTCAGAATTGAGTGATATAAAGTCAGGATTGTGTGATATAAAGTCAGAATTGTGAGATATAAAGTCAGAATTGTGAGATATAAAGTCAGAATTGTGAGATATAAAGTCAGAATTGAGTGATATAAAGTCAGGATTTTGTGATATAAAGTCAGAATTGTGAGATATAAAGTCAGAATTGTGTGATATAAAGTCAGAATTGTGAGATATAAAGTCAGAATTGTGAGATATAAAGTCAGAATTGTGAGATATAAAGTCAGAATTGTGTGATATAAAGTCAGGATTGTGTGATATAAAGTCAGAATTGAGTGATATAAAGTCAGGATTTTGTGATATAAAGTCAGAATTGTGAGATATAAAGTCAGAATTGTGTGATATAAAGTCAGAATTGTGAGATATAAAGTCAGAATTGTGAGATATAAAGTCAGAATTGTGAGATATAAAGTCAGAATTGTGTGATATAAAGTCAGGATTGTGTGATATAAAGTCAGAATTGTGAGATATAAAGTCAGAATTGAGTGATATAAAGTCAGAATTGTGAGATATAAAGTCAGAATTGTGTGATATAAAGTCAGGATTGTGTGATATTAAGTCAGAATTGTGTGATATAAAGTCAGAATTGTGAGATATAAAGTCAGAATTGTGTGATATAAAGTCAGAATTGAGTGATATAAAGTCAGAATTGTGAGATATAAAATCAGAAATGTGTGATATAAAGTCAGGATTGTGTGATATAAAGTCAGAATTGTGAGATATAAAGTCAGAATTGTGAGATATAAAGTCAGAACTGTGAGATATAAAGTCAGAATTGAGTAATATAAAGTCAGGTTTGTGTGATATAAAGTCAGGATTGTGTGATATAAAGTCAGAATTGTGAGATATAAAGTCAGAATTGAGTGATATAAAGTCAGAATTGTGTGATATAAAGTCAGAATTGTGTGATATAAAGTCAGAATTGTGTGATATAAAGTCAGAATTGTGTGACATAAAGTCAGAATTGTGAGATATAAAGTCAGAATTGTGTGATATAAAGTCAGAATTGTGAGATATAAAGTCAGAATTGAGTGATATAAAGTCAGGATTGTGTGATATAAAGTCAGAATTGTGAGATATAAAGTCAGAATTGAGTCATATAAAGTCAGAATTGTGACATAAAGTCAGAATTGTGAGATATAAAGTCAGAATTGAGTGATATAAAGTCAGGATTGTGTGATATAAAGTCAGAATTGTGAGATATAAAGTCAGAATTGAGTCATATAAAGTCAGAATTGTGACATAAAGTCAGAATTGTGACATAAAGTCAGAATTGTGAGATATAAAGTCAGAATTGAGTGATATAAAGTCAGAATTTTGACAAAGTCAGAATTGTGAGATATAAAGTCAGATTTGAGTGATATAAAGTCAGAATTGAGTGATATAAAGTCAGGATTGAGTGATATAAAGTCAGAATTGTGAGATATAAAGTCAGAATTGTGTGATATAAAGTCAGAATTGTGAGATAAAAAGTCAGAATTGTGAGATATAAAGTCAGGATTGTGTGATATAAAGTCAGAATTGTGAGATATAAAGTCAGAATTGTGAGATATAAAGTCAGAATTGTGTGATATAAAGTCAGAGTTGTGTGATATAAAGTCAGAATTGTGTGATATAAAGTCAGAATTGCGAGATATAAAGTCAGAGTTGCGTGATATTAAGTCAGAGTTGTGTGATATAAAGTCAGAATTGCAAGATATAAAGTCAGAATTGTGAGATATAAAGTCAGAATTGCAAGATATAAAGTCAGAATTGTGAGATATAAAGTCAGAATTGCGTGATATTAAGTCAGAGTTGTGTGATATAAAGTCAGAATTGTGTGATATAAAGTCAGAATTGCGAGATATAAAGTCAGAATTGCGTGATATAAAGTCAGAATTGCGTGATATAAAGTCAGAATTGTGTGATATAAAGTCAGAATTGTGAGATATAAAGTCAGAATTGTGAGATATAAAGTCAGAATTGAGAGATATAAAGTCAGAATTGTGTGATATAAAGTCTGAATTGTGTGATATAAAGTCAGAATTGTGTGATATAAAGTCAGAATTGTGAGATATAAAGTCAGAATTGTGAGATATAAAGTTAGAATTGTCTGATATAAAGTCAGAATTGTGAGATATAAAGTCAGAATTGTGAGATATAAAGTCAGAATCGTGTGATATAAAGTCAGAATTGTGTGATATAAAGTCAGAATTGTGTGATATAAAGTCAGAATTGTGTGATATAAAGTCAGAATTGAGTGATATAAAGTCAGGATTGTGTGATATAAAGTCAGAATTGTGAGATATAAAGTCAGAATTGTGTGATATAAAGTCAGAATTGTGTGATATAAAGTCAGAATTGAGTGATATAAAGTCAGAATTGTGAGATATAAAGTCAGAATTGTGTGATATAAAGTCAGAATTGAGTGATATAAAGTCAGGATTGTGTGATATAAAGTCAGAATTGTGAGATATAAAGTCAGAATTGTGAGATATAAAGTCAGAATTGTGACATAAAGTCAGAATTGTGAGATATAAAGTCAGAATTGAGTGATATAAAGTCAGGATTGTGTGATATAAAGTCAGAATTGTGAGATATAAAGTCAGAATTGAGTCATATAAAGTCAGAATTGTGACATAAAGTCAGAATTGTGAGATATAAAGTCAGAATTGAGTGATATAAAGTCAGAATTGTGACATAAAGTCAGAATTGTGAGATATAAAGTCAGAATTGAGTGATATAAAGTCAGAATTGAGTGATATAAAGTCAGGATTGAGTGATATAAAGTCAGAATTGTGTGATATAAAGTCAGAATTGAGTGATATAAAGTCAGAATTGTGAGATATAAAGTCAGAATTGAGTCATATAAAGTCAGAATTGTGACATAAAGTCAGAATTGTGAGATATAAAGTCAGAATTGAGTGATATAAAGTCAGAATTGTGACATAAAGTCAGAATTGTGAGATATAAAGTCAGAATTGAGTGATATAAAGTCAGAATTGAGTGATATAAAGTCAGGATTGAGTGATATAAAGTCAGAATTGTGAGATATAAAGTCAGAATTGAGTGATATAAAGTCAGAATTGAGTGATATAAAGTCAGAATTGAGTGATATAAAGTCAGAATTGAGTGATATAAAGTCAGAATTGTGAGATATAAAGTCAGAATTGAGTGATATAAAGTCAGAATTGAGTGATATAAAGTCAGAATTGTGAGATATAAAGTCAGAATTGTGTGATATAAAGTCAGAATTGCGAGATATAAAGTCAGAATTGCGTGATATAAAGTCAGAGTTGCGTGATATTAAGTCAGAGTTGTGTGATATAAAGTCAGAATTGCAAGATATAAAGTCAGAATTGTGAGATATAAAGTCAGAATTGCGTGATATTAAGTCAGAGTTGTGTGATATAAAGTCAGAATTGTGTGATATAAAGTCAGAATTGCGAGATATAAAGTCAGAATTGCGTGATATAAAGTCAGAATTGCGTGATATAAAGTCAGAATTGTGAGATATAAAGTCAGAATTGTGAGATATAAAGTCAGAATTGAGAGATATAAAGTCAGAATTGTGTGATATAAAGTCTGAATTGTGTGATATAAAGTCAGAATTGTGTGATATAAAGTCAGAATTGTGAGATATAAAGTCAGAATTGTGAGATATAAAGTCAGAATTGTGAGATATAAAGTCAGAATCGTGAGATATAAAGTCAGAATCGTGAGATATAAAGTCAGAATCGTGTGATATAAAGTCAGAATCGTGAGATATAAAGTCAGAATTGTGAGATATAAAGTCAGAATTGTGTGATATAAAGTCAGAATTGTGTGATATAAAGTCAGAATTGTGACATAAAGTCAGAATTGTGAGATATAAAGTCAGAATTGAGTGATATAAAGTCAGAATTGTGACATAAAGTCAGAATTGTGAGATATAAAGTCAGAATTGAGTGATATAAAGTCAGAATTGAGTGATATAAAGTCAGGATTGTGTGATATAAAGTCAGAATTGTGAGATATAAAGTCAGAATTGTGAGATATAAAGTCAGAATTGTGAGATATAAAGTCAGAATTGAGTGATATAAAGTCAGAATTGCGAAATATAAAGTCAGAATTGTGAGATATAAAGTCAGAATTGTGTGATATAAAGTCAGAATTGTGTGATATAAAGTCAGAATTGAGTGATATAAAGTCAGAATTGTGAGATATAAAGTCAGAATTGTGAGATATAAAGTCAGGATTGTGTGATATAAAGTCAGAATTGTGAGATATAAAGTCAGAATTGTGAGATATAAAGTCAGAATTGTGAGATATAAAGTCAGAATTGCGTGATATAAAGTCAGAGTTGCGTGATATTAAGTCAGAGTTGTGTGATATAAAGTCAGAATTGCAAGATATAAAGTCAGAATTGTGAGATATAAAGTCAGAATTGCGTGATATTAAGTCAGAGTTGTGTGATATAAAGTCAGAATTGTGTGATATAAAGTCAGAATTGCGAGATATAAAGTCAGAGTTGCGTGATATTAAGTCAGAGTTGTGTGATATAAAGTCAGAATTGCAAGATATAAAGTCAGAATTGTGAGATATAAAGTCAGAATTGCGTGATATTAAGTCAGAGTTGTGTGATATAAAGTCAGAATTGTGTGATATAAAGTCAGAATTGCGAGATATAAAGTCAGAATTGCGTGATATAAAGTCAGAATTGCGTGATATAAAGTCAGAATTGTGAGATATAAAGTCAGAATTGTGAGATATAAAGTCAGAATTGAGAGATATAAAGTCAGAATTGTGTGATATAAAGTCTGAATTGTGTGATATAAAGTCAGAATTGTGTGATATAAAGTCAGAATTGTGAGATATAAAGTCAGAATTGTGAGATATAAAGTCAGAATTGTCTGATATAAAGTCAGAATTGTGAGATATAAAGTCAGAATTGTGAGATATAAAGTCAGAATCGTGTGATATAAAGTCAGAATTGTGTGATATAAAGTCAGAATTGTGTGATATAAAGTCAGAATTGTGTGATATAAAGTCAGAATTGAGTGATATAAAGTCAGGATTGTGTGATATAAAGTCAGAATTGTGTGATATAAAGTCAGAATTGAGTGATATAAAGTCAGAATTGTGAGATATAAAGTCAGAATTGTGTGATATAAAGTCAGAATTGAGTGATATAAAGTCAGAATTGTGTGATATAAAGTCAGAATTGTGTGATATAAAGTCAGAATTGTGAGATATAAAGTCAGAATTGTGTGATATAAAGTCAGAATTGTGTGATATAAAGTCAGAATTGAGTGATATAAAGTCAGAATTGTGAGATATAAAGTCAGAATTGTGTGATATAAAGTCAGAATTGAGTGATATAAAGTCAGGATTGTGTGATATAAAGTCAGAATTGTGAGATATAAAGTCAGAATTGTGAGATATAAAGTCAGAATTGTGACATAAAGTCAGAATTGTGAGATATAAAGTCAGAATTGAGTGATATAAAGTCAGGATTGTGTGATATAAAGTCAGAATTGTGAGATATAAAGTCAGAATTGAGTCATATAAAGTCAGAATTGTGACATAAAGTCAGAATTGTGAGATATAAAGTCAGAATTGAGTGATATAAAGTCAGAATTGTGACATAAAGTCAGAATTGTGAGATATAAAGTCAGAATTGAGTGATATAAAGTCAGAATTGAGTGATATAAAGTCAGGATTGAGTGATATAAAGTCAGAATTGTGTGATATAAAGTCAGAATTGAGTGATATAAAGTCAGAATTGAGTGATATAAAGTCAGAATTGAGTGATATAAAGTCAGAATTGTGAGATATAAAGTCAGAATTGAGTGATATAAAGTCAGAATTGAGTGATATAAAGTCAGAATTGAGTGATATAAAGTCAGAATTGTGAGATATAAAGTCAGAATTGTGAGATATAAAGTCAGAATTGTGAGATATAAAGTCAGAATTGAGTCATATAAAGTCAGAATTGTGACATAAAGTCAGAATTGTGAGATATAAAGTCAGAATTGAGTGATATAAAGTCAGAATTGTGACATAAAGTCAGAATTGTGAGATATAAAGTCAGAATTGAGTGATATAAAGTCAGAATTGAGTGATATAAAGTCAGGATTGAGTGATATAAAGTCAGGATTGAGTGATATAAAGTCAGAATTGTGAGATATAAAGTCAGAATTGTGTGATATAAAGTCAGAATTGCGAGATATAAAGTCAGAATTGCGTGATATAAAGTCAGAGTTGCGTGATATTAAGTCAGAGTTGTGTGATATAAAGTCAGAATTGCAAGATATAAAGTCAGAATTGTGAGATATAAAGTCAGAATTGCGTGATATTAAGTCAAAGTTGTGTGATATAAAGTCAGAATTGTGTGATATAAAGTCAGAATTGCGAGATATAAAGTCAGAATTGCGTGATATAAAGTCAGAATTGCGTGATATAAAGTCAGAATTGTGAGATATAAAGTCAGAATTGTGAGATATAAAGTCAGAATTGAGAGATATAAAGTCAGAATTGTGTGATATAAAGTCTGAATTGTGTGATATAAAGTCAGAATTGTGTGATATAAAGTCAGAATTGTGAGATATAAAGTCAGAATTGTGAGATATAAAGTCAGAATTGTGAGATATAAAGTCAGAATCGTGAGATATAAAGTCAGAATCGTGAGATATAAAGTCAGAATCGTGTGATATAAAGTCAGAATCGTGAGATATAAAGTCAGAATTGTGAGATATAAAGTCAGAATTGTGTGATATAAAGTCAGAATTGTGAGATATAAAGTCAGAATTGTGAGATATAAAGTCAGAATTGTGAGATATAAAGTCAGAATTGTGTGATATAAAGTCTGAATTGTGTGATATAAAGTCAGAATTGTGTGATATAAAGTCAGAATTGTGTGATATAAAGTCAGAATTGTGTGATATAAAGTCTGAATTGTGTGATATAAAGTCAGAATTGTGTGATATAAAGTCAGAATTGTGAGATATAAAGTCAGAATTGTGAGATATAAAGTCAGAATTGTGAGATATAAAGTCAGAATCGTGTGATATAAAGTCAGAATTGTGAGATATAAAGTCAGAATTGTGAGATATAAAGTCAGAATTGTGAGATATAAAGTCAGAATTGTGTGATATAAAGTCAGAATTGTGTGATATAAAGTCAGAATTGTGTGATATAAAGTCAGAATTGTGTGATATAAAGTCAGAATTGAGAGATATAAAGTCAGAATTGTGTGATATAAAGTCTGAATTGTGTGATATAAAGTCAGAATTGTGTGATATAAAGTCAGAATTGTGAGATATAAAGTCAGAATTGTGAGATATAAAGTCAGAATCATGAGATATAAAGTCAGAATCGTGAGATATAAAGTCAGAATCGTGTGATATAAAGTCAGAATCGTGAGATATAAAGTCAGAATTGTGAGATATAAAGTCAGAATTGTGTGATATAAAGTCAGAATTGTGTGATATAAAGTCAGAATTGTGAGATATAAAGTCAGAATTGAGAGATATAAAGTCAGAATTGAGTGATATAAAGTCAGAATTGTGAGATATAAAGTCAGAATTGTGTGATATAAAGTCAGAATTGTGAGATATAAAGTCAGAATCGTGAGATATAAAGTCAGAATCGTGAGATATAAAGTCAGAATCGTGAGATATAAAGTCAGAATTGTGTGATATAAAGTCAGAATTGAGAGATATAAAGTCAGAATTGAGTGATATAAAGTCAGAATTGTGTGATATAAAGTCAGAATTGTGAGATATAAAGTCAGAATTGTGAGATATAAAGTCAGAATTGTGAGATATAAAGTCAGAATTGTGTGATATAAAGTCAGAATTGAGAGATATAAAGTCAGAATTGAGTGATATAAAGTCAGAATTGTGTGATATAAAGTCAGAATTGTGAGATATAAAGTCAGAATTGTGAGATATAAAGTCAGAATTGTGAGATATAAAGTCAGGATTGTGTGATATAAAGTCAGAATTGTGAGATATAAAGTCAGAATTGTGTGATATAAAGTCAGAATTGTGAGATATAAAGTCAGAATTGTGAGATATAAAGTCAGAATTGTGTGATATAAAGTCAGGATTGTGTGATATAAAGTCAGGATTGTGTGATATAAAGTCAGAATTGTGAGATATAAAGTCAGAATGGAGAGATATAAAGTCAGAATGGAGAGATATAAAGTCAGAATTGTGTGATATAAAGTCAGAATTGTGAGATATAAAGTCAGAATTGAGTGATATAACGTCAGAATTGTGTGATATAAAGTCAGAATTGTGAGATATAAAGTCAGAATTGTGAGATATAAAGTCAGAATTGTGAGATATAAAGTCAGAATTGTGAGATATAAAGTCAGGATTGTGTGATATAAAGTCAGGATTGTGAGATATAAAGTCAGAATTGAGAGATATAAAGTCAGAATTGTGTGATATAAAGTCAGAATTGTGTGATATAAAGTCAGAATTGTGTGATATAAAGTCAGAATTGTGAGATATAAAGTCAGAATTGAGTGATATAAAGTCAGAATTGAGTGATATAAAGTCAGAATTGTGAGATATAAAGTCAGAATTGAGTGATATAAAGTCAGAATTGTGTGATATAAAGTCAGAATTGTGTGATATAAAGTCAGAATTGTGACATAAAGTCAGAATTGAGTGATATAAAGTCAGAATTGTGTGATATAAAGTCAGAATTGTGTGATATAAAGTCAGAATTGTGACATAAAGTCAGAATTGAGTGATATAAAGTCAGAATTGTGTGATATAAAGTCAGAATTGTGTGATATAAAGTCAGAATTGTGTGATATAAAGTCAGAATTGTGACAAAGTCAGAATTGTGTGATATAAAGTCAGAATTGTGACATAAAGTCAGAATTGAGTGATATAAAGTCAGAATTGTGTGATATAAGTCAGAATTGTGACATAAAGTCAGAATTGTGTGATATAAAGTCAGAATTGTGAGATATAAAGTCAGAATTGTGTGATATAAAGTCAGAATTGTGTGATATAAAGTCAGAATTGAGAGATATAAAGTCAGAATTGTGTGATATAAAGTCAGAATTGTGAGATATAAAGTCAGAATTGAGTGATATAAAGTCAGAATTGTGAGATATAAAGTCAGAATTGAGTGATATAAAGTCAGAATTGTGTGACATAAAGTCAGAATTGAGTGATATAAAGTCAGAATTGAGTGATATAAAGTCAGAATTGTGTGATATAAAGTCAGAATTGTGAGATATAAAGTCAGAATTGAGTGATATAAAGTCAGAATTGTGAGATATAAAGTCAGAATTGTGTGATATAAAGTCAGAATTGTGTGATATAAAGTCAGAATTGTGACAAAGTCAGAGATGTGTGATATAAAGTCAGAATTGTGACAAAGTCAGAATTGAGTGATATAAAGTCAGAATTGTGTGATATAAAGTCAGAATTGTGTGATATAAAGTCAGAATTGTGACATAAAGTCAGAATTGAGTGATATAAAGTCAGAATTGTGTGATATAAAGTCAGAATTGTGTGATATAAAGTCAGAATTGTGACATAAAGTCAGAATTGAGTGATATAAAGTCAGAATTGTGTGATATAAAGTCAGAATTGTGTGATATAAAGTCAGAATTGTGTGATATAAAGTCAGAATTGTGACAAAGTCAGAATTGTGTGATATAAAGTCAGAATTGTGACATAAAGTCAGAATTGAGTGATATAAAGTCAGAATTGTGTGATATAAGTCAGAATTGTGACATAAAGTCAGAATTGTGTGATATAAAGTCAGAATTGTGAGATATAAAGTCAGAATTGTGTGATATAAAGTCAGAATTGTGTGATATAAAGTCAGAATTGAGAGATATAAAGTCAGAATTGTGTGATATAAAGTCAGAATTGTGAGATATAAAGTCAGAATTGAGTGATATAAAGTCAGAATTGTGAGATATAAAGTCAGAATTGAGTGATATAAAGTCAGAATTGTGTGACATAAAGTCAGAATTGAGTGATATAAAGTCAGAATTGAGTGATATAAAGTCAGAATTGTGTGATATAAAGTCAGAATTGTGAGATATAAAGTCAGAATTGAGTGATATAAAGTCAGAATTGTGAGATATAAAGTCAGAATTGTGTGATATAAAGTCAGAATTGTGAGATATAAAGTCAGAATTGTGTGATATAAAGTCAGAATTGTGTGATATAAAGTCAGAATTGTGAGATATAAAGTCAGAATTGTGAGATATAAAGTCAGAATTGAGTGATATAAAGTCAGGATTGAGTGATATAAAGTCAGAATTGTGTGATATAAAGTCAGAATTGAGTGATATAAAGTCAGAATTGTGTGATATAAAATCAGAATTGTGAGATATAAAGTCAGAATTGTGAGATATAAAGTCAGGATTGTGTGATATAAAGTCAGAATTGTGAGATATAAAGTCAGAATTGTGAGATATAAAGTCAGGATTGTGTGATATAAAGTCAGAATTGTGAGATATAAAGTCAGAATTGTGTGATATAAAGTCAGGATTGTGTGATATAAAGTCAGGATTGTGTGATATAAAGTCAGAATTGTGTGATATAAAGTCAGAATTGTGAGATATAAAGTCAGAATTGTGTGATATAAAGTCAGAATTGTGACATAAATTCAGGATTGTGTGATATAAAGTCAGAATTGTGAGATATAAAGTCAGAATTGTGTGATATAAAGTCAGGATTGTGAGATATAAAGTCAGAATTGTGAGATATAAAGTCAGAATTGTGTGATATAAAGTCAGAATTGTGTGATATAAAGTCAGGATTGAGTGATATAAAGTCAGAATTGTGTGATATAAAGTCAGAATTGTGACAAAGTCAGAGATGTGTGATATAAAGTCAGAATTGAGTGATATAAAGTCAGAATTGAGTGATATAAAGTCAGAATTGTGTGATATAAAGTCAGAATTGTGACAAAGTCAGAGATGTGTGATATAAAGTCAGAATTGTGACAAAGTCAGAATTGAGTGATATAAAGTCAGAATTGTGTGATATAAAGTCAGAATTGTGTGATATAAATTCAGAATTGTGACATAAAGTCAGAATTGAGTGATATAAAGTCAGAATTGTGTGATATAAAGTCAGAATTGTGTGATATAAAGTCAGAATTGTGACAAAGTCAGAATTGTGTGATATAAAGTCAGAATTGTGACAAAGTCAGAGATGTGTGATATAAAGTCAGAATTGTGACAAAGTCAGAATTGAGTGATATAAAGTCAGAATTGTGTGATATAAAGTCAGAATTGTGTGATATAAATTCAGAATTGTGACATAAAGTCAGAATTGAGTGATATAAAGTCAGAATTGTGTGATATAAAGTCAGAATTGTGTGATATAAAGTCAGAATTGTGACAAAGTCAGAATTGTGTGATATAAAGTCAGAATTGTGATATAAAGTCAGAATTGTGTGATATAAAGTCAGAATTGTGACAAAGTCAGAGATGTGTGATATAAAGTCAGAATTGAGTGATATAAAGTCAGAATTGAGTGATATAAAGTCAGAATTGTGTGATATAAAGTCAGAATTGTGACAAAGTCAGAGATGTGTGATATAAAGTCAGAATTGTGACAAAGTCAGAATTGAGTGATATAAAGTCAGAATTGTGTGATATAAAGTCAGAATTGTGTGATATAAATTCAGAATTGTGACATAAAGTCAGAATTGAGTGATATAAAGTCAGAATTGTGTGATATAAAGTCAGAATTGTGTGATATAAAGTCAGAATTGTGACAAAGTCAGAATTGTGTGATATAAAGTCAGAATTGTGATATAAAGTCAGAATTGTGACAAAGTCAGAGATGTGTGATATAAAGTCAGAATTGAGTGATATAAAGTCAGAATTGAGTGATATAAAGTCAGAATTGTGTGATATAAAGTCAGAATTGTGACAAAGTCAGAGATGTGTGATATAAAGTCAGAATTGTGACAAAGTCAGAATTGAGTGATATAAAGTCAGAATTGTGTGATATAAAGTCAGAATTGTGTGATATAAATTCAGAATTGTGACATAAAGTCAGAATTGAGTGATATAAAGTCAGAATTGTGTGATATAAAGTCAGAATTGTGTGATATAAAGTCAGAATTGTGACAAAGTCAGAATTGTGTGATATAAAGTCAGAATTGTGACATAAAGTCAGAATTGAGTGATATAAAGTCAGAATTGTGTGATATAAGTCAGAATTGTGACATAAAGTCAGAATTGTGTGATATAAAGTCAGAATTGTGAGATATAAAGTCAGAATTGTGTGATATAAAGCCAGAATTGTGTGATATAAAGTCAGAATTGAGAGATATAAAGTCAGAATTGTGTGATATAAAGTCAGAATTGTGTGATATAAAGTCAGAATTGAGTGATATAAAGTCAGAATTGTGTGATATAAAGTCAGAATTGTGTGATATAAAGTCAGAATTGTGAGATATAAAGTCAGAATTGTGTGATATAAAGTCAGAATTGAGTGATATAAAGTCAGAATTGTGTGATATAAAGTCAGGATTGTGTGATATAAAGTCAGAATTGTGAGATATAAAGTCAGAATTGAGTGATATAAAGTCATAATTGAGTGATATAAAGTCAGAATTGTGTGATATAAAGTCAGAATTGTGACATAAAGTCAGGATTGTGTGACATAAAGTCAGAATTGTAAGATATAAAGTCAGGATTGTGTGATATAAAGTCAGGATTGTGTGATATAAAGTCAGAATTGTGTGATATAAAGTCAGAATTGTGAGATATAAAGTCAGAATTGAGTGATATAAAGTCAGGATTGTGTGATATAAAGTCAGGATTGTGTGATATAAAGTCAGAATTGTGTGATATAAAGTCAGGATTGTGTGATATAAAGTCAGGATTGTGTGATATAAAGTCAGAATTGTGAGATATAAAGTCAGAATTGTGAGATATAAAGTCAGAATTGTGAGATATAAAGTCAGAATTGTGAGATATAAAGTCAGAATTGAGTGATATAAAGTCAGAATTGAATGACATAAAGTCAGAATTGTGAGATATAAAGTCAGAATTGTGAGATATAAAGTCAGAATTGTGAGATATAAAGTCAGAATTGTGAGATATAAAGTCAGAATTGTGTGATATAAAGTCAGAATTGTGACAAAGTCAGAATTGAGTGATATAAAGTCAGAATTGAGTGATATAAAGTCAGAATTGTGACAAAGTCAGAATTGAGTGATATAAAGTCAGAATTGTGACAAAGTCAGAATTGAGTGACATAAAGTCAGAATTGTGTGATATAAAGTCAGAATTGTGTGATATAAAGTCATAATTGTGTGATATAAAGTCAGAATTGAGTGACATAAAGTCAGAATTGTGACAAAGTCAGAATTGTGTGATATAAAGTCAGAATTGTGACAAAGTCAGAATTGAGTGATATAAAGTCAGAATTGTGTGATATAAAGTCAGAATTGTGTGATATAAAGTCAGAATTGTGTGATATAAAGTCAGAATTGAGTGATATAAAGTCAGAATTGTGTGATATAAAGTCAGAATTGTGTGATATAAAGTCAGAATTGTGAGATATAAAGTCAGAATTGTGAGATATAAAGTCAGAATTGTGAGATATAAAGTAAGAATTGTGTGATATAAAGTCAGAATTGAGTGATATAAAGTCAGAATTGTGTGATATAAAGTCAGGATTGTGTGATATAAAGTCAGAATTGTGAGATATAAAGTCAGAATTGAGTGATATAAAGTCATAATTGAGTGATATAAAGTCAGAATTGTGTGATATAAAGTCAGAATTGTGACATAAAGTCAGGATTGTGTGACATAAAGTCAGAATTGTGAGATATAAAGTCAGGATTGTGTGATATAAAGTCAGGATTGTGTGATATAAAGTCAGAATTGTGTGATATAAAGTCAGAATTGAGTGATATAAAGTCAGAATTGTGTCATAAAAAGTCAGAATTGTGTGATATACAGTCAGAATTGAGTGATATAAAGTCAGAATTGTGTGATATAAAGTCAGAATTGTGACAAAGTCAGAATTGTGTGATATAAAGTCAGAATTGTGTGATATAAAGTCAGAATTGAGTGATATAAAGTCAGAATTGTGTGATATAAAGTCAGAATTGTGTGATATAAAGTCAGAATTGTGTGATATAAAGTCAGAATTGTGACATAAAGTCAGAATTGAGTGATATAAAGTCAGAATTGTGAGATATAAAGTCAGAATTGAGTGATATAAAGTCAGAATTGTGTGATATAAAGTCAGAATTGAGTGATATAAAGTCAGAATTGAGTGATATAAAGTCAGAATTGTGTGATATAAAGTCAGAATTGTGTGATATAAAGTCAGAATTGTGTGATATAAAGTCAGAATTGTGAGATATAAAGTCAGAATTGAGTGATATAAAGTCAGAATTGAGTGATATAAAGTCAGAATTGTGAGATATAAAGTCAGAATTGAGTGATATAAAGTCAGAATTGTGTGATATAAAGTCAGAATTGTGTGATATAAAGTCAGAATTGTGACATAAATTCAGGATTGTGTGATATAAAGTCAGAATTGTGAGATATAAAGTCAGGATTGTGTGATATAAAGTCAGGATTGTGTGATATAAAGTCAGAATTGTGTGATATAAAGTCAGAATTGTGAGATATAAAGTCAGAATTGAGTGATATAAAGTCAGAATTGTGTGATATAAAGTCAGGATTGTGAGATATAAAGTCAGAATTGAGTGATATAAAGTCAGGATTGAGTGATATAAAGTCAGAATTGAGTGATATAAAGTCAGAATTGTGTGATATAAAGTCAGAATTGTGACAAAGTCAGAGATGTGTGATATAAAGTCAGAATTGTGACAAAGTCAGAATTGAGTGATATAAAGTCAGAATTGTGTGATATAAAGTCAGAATTGTGTGATATAAAGTCAGAATTGTGACATAAAGTCAGAATTGAGTGATATAAAGTCAGAATTGTGTGATATAAAGTCAGAATTGTGTGATATAAAGTCAGAATTGTGACATAAAGTCAGAATTGAGTGATATAAAGTCAGAATTGTGTGATATAAAGTCAGAATTGTGTGATATAAAGTCAGAATTGTGTGATATAAAGTCAGAATTGTGACAAAGTCAGAATTGTGTGATATAAAGTCAGAATTGTGACATAAAGTCAGAATTGAGTGATATAAAGTCAGAATTGTGTGATATAAGTCAGAATTGTGACATAAAGTCAGAATTGTGTGATATAAAGTCAGAATTGTGAGATATAAAGTCAGAATTGTGTGATATAAAGTCAGAATTGTGTGATATAAAGTCAAAATTGAGAGATATAAAGTCAGAATTGTGTGATATAAAGTCAGAATTGTGAGATATAAAGTCAGAATTGAGTGATATAAAGTCAGAATTGTGAGATATAAAGTCAGAATTGAGTGATATAAAGTCAGAATTGTGTGACATAAAGTCAGAATTGAGTGATATAAAGTCAGAATTGAGTGATATAAAGTCAGAATTGTGTGATATAAAGTCAGAATTGTGAGATATAAAGTCAGAATTGAGTGATATAAAGTCAGAATTGTGAGATATAAAGTCAGAATTGTGTGATATAAAGTCAGAATTGTGAGATATAAAGTCAGAATTGTGTGATATAAAGTCAGAATTGTGTGATATAAAGTCAGAATTGAGTGATATAAAGTCAGAATTGTGTGATATAAAGTCAGAATTGTGTGATATAAAGTCAGAATTGTGAGATATAAAGTCAGAATTGTGAGATATAAAGTCAGAATTGAGTGATATAAAGTCAGGATTGAGTGACATAAAGTCAGAATTGTGTGATATAAAGTCAGAATTGAGTGATATAAAGTCAGAATTGTGTGATATAAAATCAGAATTGTGAGATATAAAGTCAGAATTGTGAGATATAAAGTCAGGATTGTGTGATATAAAGTCAGAATTGTGAGATATAAAGTCAGAATTGTGAGATATAAAGTCAGGATTGTGTGATATAAAGTCAGAATTGTGAGATATAAAGTCAGAATTGTGTGATATAAAGTCAGGATTGTGTGATATAAAGTCAGGATTGTGTGATATAAAGTCAGAATTGTGTGATATAAAGTCAGAATTGTGAGATATAAAGTCAGAATTGAGAGATATAAAGTCAGAATTGAGAGATATAAAGTCAGAATTGTGTGATATAAAGTCAGAATTGTGTGATATAAAGTCAGAATTGTGAGATATAAAGTCAGAATTGTGAGATATAAAGTCAGAATTGTGTGATATAAAGTCAGAATTGTGAGATATAAAGTCAGAATTGTGTGATATAAAGTCAGAATTGTGACATAAATTCAGGATTGTGTGATATAAAGTCAGAATTGTGAGATATAAAGTCAGGATTGTGTGATATAAAGTCAGAATTGTGTGATATAAAGTCAGAATTGTGAGATATAAAGTCAGAATTGAGTGATATAAAGTCAGAATTGTGTGATATAAAGTCAGGATTGTGAGATATAAAGTCAGAATTGAGTGATATAAAGTCAGGATTGAGTGATATAAAGTCAGAATTGTGTGATATAAAGTCAGAATTGTGACAAAGTCAGAGATGTGTGATATAAAGTCAGAATTGAGTGATATAAAGACAGAATTGAGTGATATAAAGTCAGAATTGTGTGATATAAAGTCAGAATTGTGACAAAGTCAGAGATGTGTGATATAAAGTCAGAATTGTGACAAAGTCAGAATTGAGTGATATAAAGTCAGAATTGTGTGATATAAAGTCAGAATTGTGTGATATAAATTCAGAATTGTGACATAAAGTCAGAATTGAGTGATATAAAGTCAGAATTGTGTGATATAAAGTCAGAATTGTGTGATATAAAGTCAGAATTGTGACAAAGTCAGAATTGTGTGATATAAAGTCAGAATTGTGACATAAAGTCAGAATTGAGTGATATAAAGTCAGAATTGTGTGATATAAGTCAGAATTGTGACATAAAGTCAGAATTGTGTGATATAAAGTCAGAATTGTGAGATATAAAGTCAGAATTGAGAGATATAAAGTCAGAATTGTGTGATATAAAGTCAGAATTGTGAGATATAAAGTCAGAATTGAGTGATATAAAGTCAGAATTGAGTGATATAAAGTCAGAATTGTGTGATATAAGTCAGAATTGTGACATAAAGTCAGAATTGTGTGATATAAAGTCAGAATTGTGTGATATAAAGTCAGAATTGAGAGATATAAAGTCAGAATTGTGTGATATAAAGTCAGAATTGTGAGATATAAAGTCAGAATTGAGTGATATAAAGTCAGAATTGTGAGATATAAAGTCAGAATTGAGTGATATAAAGTCAGAATTGTGTGATATAAAGTCAGAATTGTGTGATATAAAGTCAGAATTGTGTGATATAAAGTCAGAATTGTGTGATATAAAGTCAGAATTGAGTGATATAAAGTCAGAATTGTGTGATATAAAGTCAGAATTGTGTGATATAAAGTCAGAATTGTGAGATATAAAGTCAGAATTGTGAGATATAAAGTCAGAATTGTGAGATATAAAGTCAGAATTGTGTGATATAAAGTCAGAATTGAGTGATATAAAGTCAGAATTGTGTGATATAAAGTCAGGATTGTGTGATATAAAGTCAGAATTGTGAGATATAAAGTCAGAATTGAGTGATATAAAGTCATAATTGAGTGATATAAAGTCAGAATTGTGTGATATAAAGTCAGAATTGTGACATAAAGTCAGGATTGTGTGACATAAAGTCAGAATTGTGAGATATAAAGTCAGGATTGTGTGATATAAAGTCAGGATTGTGTGATATAAAGTCAGAATTGTGTGATATAAAGTCAGAATTGTGAGATATAAAGTCAGAATTGAGTAATATAAAGTCAGGATTGTGTGATATAAAGTCAGGATTGTGTGATATAAAGTCAGAATTGTGTGATATAAAGTCAGGATTGTGTGATATAAAGTCAGGATTGTGTGATATAAAGTCAGAATTGTGAGATATAAAGTCAGAATTGTGAGATATAAAGTCAGAATTGTGAGATATAAAGTCAGAATTGTGAGATATAAAGTCAGAATTGTGAGATATAAAGTCAGAATGATGAGATATAAAGTCAGAATTGAGTGATATAAAGTCAGAATTGTGACAAAGTCAGAATTGAGTGATATAAAGTCAGAATTGAGTGATATAAAGTCAGAATTGTGACAAAGTCAGAATTGAGTGATATAAAGTCAGGATTGAGTGATATAAAGTCAGAATTGTGACAAAGTCAGAATTGAGTGATATAAAGTCAGAATTGAGTGACATAAAGTCAGAATTGTGACAAAGTCAGAATTGTGTGATATAAAGTCAGAATTGTGACAAAGTCAGAATTGAGTGATATAAAGTCAGGATTGAGTGATATAAAGTCAGAATTGTGTGATATAAAGTCAGAATTGTGTGATATAAAGTCAGAATTGTGTGATATAAAGTCAGAATTGAGTGATATAAAGTCAGAATTGTGTGATATAAAGTCAGAATTGTGTGATATAAAGTCAGAATTGTGAGATATAAAGTCAGAATTGTGAGATATAAAGTCAGAATTGTGAGATATAAAGTAAGAATTGTGTGATATAAAGTCAGAATTGAGTGATATAAAGTCAGAATTGTGTGATATAAAGTCAGGATTGTGTGATATAAAGTCAGAATTGTGAGATATAAAGTCAGAATTGAGTGATATAAAGTCATAATTGAGTGATATAAAGTCAGAATTGTGTGATATAAAGTCAGAATTGTGACATAAAGTCAGGATTGTGTGACATAAAGTCAGAATTGTGAGATATAAAGTCAGGATTGTGTGATATAAAGTCAGGATTGTGTGATATAAAGTCAGAATTGTGTGATATAAAGTCAGAATTGTGAGATATAAAGTCAGAATTGAGTGATATAAAGTCAGAATTGTGTCATAAAAAGTCAGAATTGTGTGATATAAAGTCAGAATTGAGTGATATAAAGTCAGAATTGTGTGATATAAAGTCAGAATTGTGACAAAGTCAGAATTGTGTGATATAAAGTCAGAATTGTGTGATATAAAGTCAGAATTGAGTGATATAAAGTCAGAATTGTGTGATATAAAGTCAGAATTGTGTGATATAAAGTCAGAATTGTGACATAAAGTCAGAATTGAGTGATATAAAGTCAGAATTGTGAGATATAAAGTCAGAATTGAGTGATATAAAGTCAGAATTGTGTGATATAAAGTCAGAATTGAGTGATATAAAGTCAGAATTGAGTGATATAAAGTCAGAATTGTGTGATATAAAGTCAGAATTGTGAGATATAAAGTCAGAATTGTGTGATATAAAGTCAGAATTGTGAGATATAAAGTCAGAATTGAGTGATATAAAGTCAGAATTGTGTGATATAAAGTCAGAATTGTGTGATATAAAGTCAGAATTGTGAGATATAAAGTCAGAATTGTGAGATATAAAGTCAGAATTGAGTGATATAAAGTCAGGATTGAGTGATATAAAGTCAGAATTGTGAGATATAAAGTCAGAATTGTGTGATATAAAGTCAGAATTGTGAGATATAAAGTCAGAATTGAGTGATATAAAGTCAGGATTGAGTGATATAAAGTCAGAATTGTGAGATATAAAGTCAGAATTGTGAGATATAAAGTCAGAATTGAGTGATATAAAGTCAGGATTGAGTGATATAAAGTCAGAATTGTGAGATATAAAGTCAGAATTGTGTGATATAAAGTCAGAATTGTGACATAAAGTCAGAATTGAGTGATATAAAGTCAGAATTGTGAGATATAAAGTCAGAATTGTGTGATATAAAGTCAGAATTGTGTGATATAAAGTCAGAATTGTGACATAAAGTCAGAATTGAGTGATATAAAGTCAGAATTGAGTGATATAAAGTCAGGATTGAGTGATATAAAGTCAGAATTGTGAGATATAAAGTCAGAATTGTGTGATATAAAGTCAGAATTGTGAGATATAAAGTCAGAATTGAGTGATATAAAGTCAGAATTGTGTGATATAAAGTCAGAATTGTGAGATATAAAGTCAGAATTGTGAGATATAAAGTCAGAATTGAGTGATATAAAGTCAGGATTGAGTGATATAAAGTCAGAATTGTGAGATATAAAGTCAGAATTGTGTGATATAAAGTCAGAATTGTGACATAAAGTCAGAATTGAGTGATATAAAGTCAGAATTGTGAGATATAAAGTCAGAATTGAGTGATATAAAGTCAGAATTGTGTGATATAAAGTCAGAATTGAGTGATATAAAGTCAGAATTGAGTGATATAAAGTCAGAATTGTGTGATATAAAGTCAGAATTGTGAGATATAAAGTCAGAATTGTGTGATATAAAGTCAGAATTGTGAGATATAAAGTCAGAATTGAGTGATATAAAGTCAGAATTGTGAGATATAAAGTCAGAATTGTGTGATATAAAGTCAGAATTGTGTGATATAAAGTCAGAATTGAGTGATATAAAGTCAGAATTGTGTGATATAAAGTCAGAATTGTGTGATATAAAGTCAGAATTGTGAGATATAAAGTCAGAATTGTGAGATATAAAGTCAGAATTGAGTGATATAAAGTCAGGATTGAGTGATATAAAGTCAGAATTGTGAGATATAAAGTCAGAATTGTGTGATATAAAGTCAGAATTGAGTGATATAAAGTCAGAATTGTGTGATATAAAGTCAGAATTGTGAGATATAAAGTCAGAATTGTGAGATATAAAGTCAGGATTGTGTGATATAAAGTCAGAATTGTGAGATATAAAGTCAGAATTGTGAGATATAAAGTCAGGATTGTGTGATATAAAGTCAGAATTGTGAGATATAAAGTCAGAATTGTGTGATATAAAGTCAGGATTGTGTGATATAAAGTCAGGATTGTGTGATATAAAGTCAGAATTGTGTGATATAAAGTCAGAATTGTGAGATATAAAGTCAGAATTGTGTGATATAAAGTCAGGATTGTGTGATATAAAGGTCAGAATTGAGTGATATAAAGTCAGGATTGAGTGATATAAAGTCAGAATTGTGTGATATAAAGTCAGAATTGTGTGATATAAAGTCAGAATTGAGTGATATAAAGTCAGAATTGTGTGATATAAAGTCAGAATTGTGTGATATAAAGTCAGAATTGTGAGATATAAAGTCAGAATTGTGAGATATAAAGTCAGAATTGAGTGATATAAAGTCAGGATTGAGTGATATAAAGTCAGAATTGTGAGATATAAAGTCAGAATTGTGTGATATAAAGTCAGAATTGAGTGATATAAAGTCAGAATTGTGTGATATAAAGTCAGAATTGTGAGATATAAAGTCAGAATTGTGAGATATAAAGTCAGGATTGTGTGATATAAAGTCAGAATTGTGAGATATAAAGTCAGAATTGTGAGATATAAAGTCAGGATTGTGTGATATAAAGTCAGAATTGTGAGATATAAAGTCAGAATTGTGTGATATAAAGTCAGGATTGTGTGATATAAAGTCAGGATTGTGTGATATAAAGTCAGAATTGTGAGATATAAAGTCAGAATTGAGAGATATAAAGTCAGAATTGAGAGATATAAAGTCAGAATTGTGTGATATAAAGTCAGAATTGTGTGATATAAAGTCAGAATTGAGTGATATAAAGTCAGAATTGTGTGATATAAAGTCAGAATTGTGAGATATAAAGTCAGAATTGTGAGATATAAAGTCAGAATTGTGAGATATAAAGTCAGAATTGTGAGATATAAAGTCAGAATTGAGTGATATAAAGTCAGGATTGAGTGATATAAAGTCAGAATTGTGAGATATAATGTCAGAATTGTGATATAAAGTCAGAATTGAGTGATATAAAGTCAGAATTGTGACAAAGTCAGAATTGTGTGATATAAAGTCAGAATTGTGACAAAGTCAGAATTGAGTGATATAAAGTCAGGATTGAGTGATATAAAGTCAGAATTGTGACAAAGTCAGAATTGAGTGATATAAAGTCAGAATTGTGTGATATAAAGTCAGAATTGTGACATAAAGTCAGAATTGAGTGATATAAAGTCAGAATTGTGACATAAAGTCAGAATTGTGTGATATAAAGTCAGAATTGTGAGATATAAAGTCAGAATTGTGTGATATAAAGTCAGAATTGTGTGATATAAAGTCAGAATTGAGAGATATAAAGTCAGAATTGTGTGATATAAAGTCAGAATTGTGAGATATAAAGTCAGAATTGAGTGATATAAAGTCAGAATTGTGAGATATAAAGTCAGAATTGAGTGATATAAAGTCAGAATTGTGTGATATAAAGTCAGAATTGTGTGATATAAAGTCAGAATTGTGTGATATAAAGTCAGAATTGTGTGATATAAAGTCAGAATT
Organism: Rhinogobio ventralis; assembly: GCA_039654625.1. Lineage (NCBI taxonomy): Eukaryota > Metazoa > Chordata > Actinopteri > Cypriniformes > Gobionidae > Rhinogobio > Rhinogobio ventralis. The sequence continues at coordinate 2,416,596 of CM077214.1, read as the reverse complement.
GAGTGATATAAAGTCAGAATTGTGTGATATAAAGTCAGAATTGTGTGATATAAAGTCAGAATTGTGAGATATAAAGTCAGAATTGTGAGATATAAAGTCAGAATTGTGAGATATAAAGTCAGAATTGTGTGATATAAAGTCAGAATTGAGTGATATAAAGTCAGAATTGTGTGATATAAAGTCAGGATTGTGTGATATAAAGTCAGAATTGTGAGATATAAAGTCAGAATTGAGTGATATAAAGTCATAATTGAGTGATATAAAGTCAGAATTGTGTGATATAAAGTCAGAATTGTGACATAAAGTCAGGATTGTGTGACATAAAGTCAGAATTGTGAGATATAAAGTCAGGATTGTGTGATATAAAGTCAGGATTGTGTGATATAAAGTCAGAATTGTGTGATATAAAGTCAGAATTGTGAGATATAAAGTCAGAATTGAGTGATATAAAGTCAGGATTGTGTGATATAAAGTCAGGATTGTGTGATATAAAGTCAGAATTGTGTGATATAAAGTCAGGATTGTGTGATATAAAGTCAGGATTGTGTGATATAAAGTCAGAATTGTGAGATATAAAGTCAGAATTGTGAGATATAAAGTCAGAATTGTGAGATATAAAGTCAGAATTGTGAGATATAAAGTCAGAATTGTGAGATATAAAGTCAGAATGATGAGATATAAAGTCAGAATTGAGTGATATAAAGTCAGAATTGTGACAAAGTCAGAATTGAGTGATATAAAGTCAGAATTGAGTGATATAAAGTCAGAATTGTGACAAAGTCAGAATTGAGTGATATAAAGTCAGGATTGAGTGATATAAAGTCAGAATTGTGACAAAGTCAGAATTGAGTGATATAAAGTCAGAATTGAGTGACATAAAGTCAGAATTGTGACAAAGTCAGAATTGTGTGATATAAAGTCAGAATTGTGACAAAGTCAGAAT
>CM077214.1:2251551-2415153 GCA_039654625.1 Rhinogobio ventralis | reverse complement strand
GTCAGAATTGTGAGATATAAAGTCAGAATTGTGAGATATAAAGTCAGAATTGTGTGATATAAAGTCAGAATTGAGTGATATAAAGTCAGAATTGTGTGATATAAAGTCAGAATTGTGACAAAGTCAGAATTGTGTGATATAAAGTCAGAATTGTGACAAAGTCAGAATTGAGTGATATAAAGTCAGAATTGTGTGATATAAAGTCAGAATTGTGTGATATAAAGTCAGAATTGTGACATAAAGTCAGAATTGAGTGATATAAAGTCAGAATTGTGAGATATAAAGTCAGAATTGAGTGATATAAAGTCAGAATTGTGTGATATAAAGTCAGAATTGTGTGATATAAAGTCAGAATTGAGTGATATAAAGTCAGAATTGTGTGATATAAAGTCAGAATTGGTGATAAAAGTCAGAATTGTGTGATATAAAGTCAGAATTGTGTGATATAAAGTCAGAATTGAGTGATATAAAGTCAGAATTGTGTGATATAAAGTCAGAATTGTGTGATATAAAGTCAGAATTGTGATATAAAGTCAGAATGTGTGATATAAAGTCAGAATTGTGAGATATAAAGTCAGAATTGAGTGATATAAAGTCAGAATTGTGTGATATAAAGTCAGAATTGTGTGATATAAAGTCAGAATTGAGTGATATAAAGTCAGAATTGTGTGATATAAAGTCAGAATTGTGTGATATAAAGTCAGAATTGTGTGATATAAAGTCAGAATTGTGTGATATAAAGTCAGAATTGAGTGATATAAAGTCAGAATTGTGATATAAAGTCAGAATTGTGTGATATAAAGTCAGAATTGTGTGATATAAAGTCAGAATTGAGTGATATAAAGTCAGAATTGTGTGATATAAAGTCAGAATTGTGTGATATAAAGTCAGAATTGTGAGATATAAAGTCAGAATTGTGAGATATAAAGTCAGAATTGAGTGATATAAAGTCAGAATTGTGTGATATAAAGTCAGAATTGTGAGATATAAAGTCAGAATTGTGTGATATAAAGTCAGAATTGAGTGATATAAAGTCAGAATTGTGTGATATAAAGTCAGAATTGTGAGATATAAAGTCAGAATTGTGAGATATAAAGTCAGGATTGTGTGATATAAAGTCAGAATTGTGAGATATAAAGTCAGAATTGTGAGATATAAAGTCAGGATTGTGTGATATAAAGTCAGAATTGTGAGATATAAAGTCAGAATTGTGTGATATAAAGTCAGGATTGTGTGATATAAAGTCAGGATTGTGTGATATAAAGTCAGAATTGTGAGATATAAAGTCAGAATTGAGAGATATAAAGTCAGAATTGAGAGATATAAAGTCAGAATTGTGTGATATAAAGTCAGAATTGTGTGATATAAAGTCAGAATTGAGTGATATAAAGTCAGAATTGTGTGATATAAAGTCAGAATTGTGAGATATAAAGTCAGAATTGTGTGATATAAAGTCAGAATTGAGTGATATAAAGTCAGGATTGAGTGATATAAAGTCAGAATTGTGAGATATAATGTCAGAATTGTGATATAAAGTCAGAATTGAGTGATATAAAGTCAGAATTGTGAGATATAAAGTCAGAATTGAGAGATATAAAGTCAGAATTGTGTGATATAAAGTCAGAATTGTGTGATATAAAGTCAGGATTGTGTGATATAAAGTCAGGATTGTGTGATATAAAGTCAGAATTGTGAGATATAAAGTCAGAATTGAGAGATATAAAGTCAGAATTGAGAGATATAAAGTCAGAATTGTGTGATATAAAGTCAGAATTGTGTGATATAAAGTCAGAATTGAGTGATATAAAGTCAGAATTGTGTGATATAAAGTCAGAATTGTGAGATATAAAGTCAGAATTGTGAGATATAAAGTCAGAATTGAGTGATATAAAGTCAGGATTGAGTGATATAAAGTCAGAATTGTGAGATATAATGTCAGAATTGTGATATAAAGTCAGAATTGAGTGATATAAAGTCAGAATTGTGACAAAGTCAGAATTGTGTGATATAAAGTCAGAATTGTGACAAAGTCAGAATTGAGTGATATAAAGTCAGGATTGAGTGATATAAAGTCAGAATTGTGACAAAGTCAGAATTGAGTGATATAAAGTCAGAATTGTGTGATATAAAGTCAGAATTGTGACAAAGTCAGAATTGAGTGATATAAAGTCAGAATTGTGTGATATAAAGTCAGAATTGTGTGATATAAAGTCAGGATTGTGTGATATAAAGTCAGAATTGTGAGATATAAAGTCAGAATTGTGTGATATAAAGTCAGAATTGTGTGATATAAAGTCAGAATTGTGTGATATAAAGTCAGAATTGTGTGATATAAAGTCAGAATTGTGTGATATAAAGTCAGAATTGTGTGATATAAAGTCAGGATTGTGTGATATAAAGTCAGAATTGTGAGATATAAAGTCAGAATTGTGTGATATAAAGTCAGGATTGTGTGATATAAAGTCAGGATTGTGTGATATAAAGTCAGAATTGTGAGATATAAAGTCAGAATTGAGAGATATAAAGTCAGAATTGAGAGATATAAAGTCAGAATTGTGTGATATAAAGTCAGAATTGTGTGATATAAAGTCAGAATTGAGTGATATAAAGTCAGAATTGTGTGATATAAAGTCAGAATTGTGAGATATAAAGTCAGAATTGTGAGATATAAAGTCAGAATTGTGAGATATAAAGTCAGAATTGAGTGATATAAAGTCAGGATTGAGTGATATAAAGTCAGAATTGTGAGATATAATGTCAGAATTGTGATATAAAGTCAGAATTGAGTGATATAAAGTCAGAATTGTGTGATATAAAGTCAGAATTGTGACAAAGTCAGAATTGTGTGATATAAAGTCAGAATTGTGACAAAGTCAGAATTGAGTGATATAAAGTCAGGATTGAGTGATATAAAGTCAGAATTGTGTGATATAAAGTCAGAATTGTGTGATATAAAGTCAGAATTGTGACATAAAGTCAGAATTGAGTGATATAAAGTCAGAATTGTGTGATATAAAGTCAGAATTGTGAGATATAAAGTCAGAATTGAGAGATATAAAGTCAGAATTGAGTGATATAAAGTCAGAATTGAGAGATATAAAGTCAGAATTGTGTGATATAAAGTCAGAATTGTGACAAAGTCAGATTTGTGTGATATAAAGTCAGAATTGTGACAAAGTCAGAATTGAGTGATATAAAGTCAGAATTGTGTGATATAAGTCAGAATTGTGACATAAAGTCAGAATTGTGTGATATAAAGTCAGAATTGTGTGATATAAAGTCAGAATTGAGTGATATAAAGTCAGGATTGTGTGATATAAAGTCAGGATTGTGTGATATAAAGTCAGAATTGTGTGATATAAAGTCAGAATTGTGTGATATAAAGTCAGGATTGTGAGATATAAAGTCAGGATTGTGAGATATAAAGTCAGAATTGAGTGATATAAAGTCAGAATTGTGTGATATAAAGTCAGAATTGTGTGATATAAAGTCAGAATTGTGTGATATAAAGTCAGAATTGTGTGATATAAAGTCAGAATTGTGTGATATAAAGTCAGGATTGTGAGATATAAAGTCAGGATTGTGAGATATAAAGTCAGAATTGAGTGATATAAAGTCAGAATTGTGTGATATAAAGTCAGAATTGTGTGATATAAAGTCAGAATTGTGTGATATAAAGTCAGAATTGAGAGATATAAAGTCAGAATTGTGTCATAAAAAGTCAGAATTGTGAGATATAAAGTCAGAATTGTGTGATATAAAGTCAGAATTGTGTGATATAAAGTCAGAATTGTGTGATATAAAGTCAGAATTGTGTCATAAAAAGTCAGAATTGTGAGATATAAAGTCAGAATTGTGTGATATAAAGTCAGAATTGTGAGATATAAAGTCAGAATTGTGTGATATAAAGTCAGAATTGTGTGATATAAAGTCAGGATTGTGTGATATAAAGTCAGAATTGTGAGATATAAAGTCAGAATTGAGTGATATAAAGTCAGAATTGAGTGATATAAAGTCAGAATTGTGTGATATAAAGTCAGAATTGTGACATAAAGTCAGGATTGTGTGATATAAAGTCAGAATTGTGTGATATAAAGTCAGGATTGTGTGATATAAAGTCAGAATTGTGAGATATAAAGTCAGAATTGAGTGATATAAAGTCAGAATTGAGTGATATAAAGTCAGAATTGTGTGATATAAAGTCAGAATTGTGACAAAGTCAGAATTGTGTGATATAAAGTCAGAATTGTGACAAAGTCAGAATTGAGTGATATAAAGTCAGGAGTGAGTGATATAAAGTCAGAATTGTGTGATATAAAGTCAGAATTGTGTGATATAAAGTCAGAATTGTGTGATATAAAGTCAGAATTGTGACATAAAGTCAGGATTGTGTGATATAAAGTCAGAATTGTGAGATATAAAGTCAGAATTGAGTGATATAAAGTCAGAATTGTGACATAAAGTCAGGATTGTGTGATATAAAGTCAGAATTGTGAGATATAAAGTCAGAATTGTGAGATATAAAGTCAGAATTGTGTGATATAAAGTCAGAATTGAGTGATATAAAGTCAGAATTGTGTGATATAAAGTCAGAATTGTGACAGTCAGAATTGTGTGATATAAAGTCAGAATTGTGACAAAGTCAGAATTGAGTGATATAAAGTCAGAATTGTGTGATATAAAGTCAGAATTGTGTGATATAAAGTCAGAATTGAGTGATATAAAGTCAGAATTGAGTGATATAAAGTCAGAATTGAGTGATATAAAGTCAGAATTGTGTGATATAAAGTCAGAATTGTGACAAAGTCAGAATTGTGTGATATAAAGTCAGAATTGTGTGATATAAAGTCAGAATTGAGTGATATAAAGTCAGAATTGTGACAAAGTCAGAATTGTGTGATATAAAGTCAGAATTGTGACATAAAGTCAGAATTGAGTGATATAAAGTCAGAATTGTGAGATATAAAGTCAGAATTGAGTGATATAAAGTCTGAATTGTGTGATATAAAGTCAGAATTGAGTGATATAAAGTCAGAATTGAGTGATATAAAGTCAGAATTGTGTGATATAAAGTCAGAATTGTGAGATATAAAGTCAGAATTGTGTGATATAAAGTCAGAATTGTGAGATATAAAGTCAGAATTGAGTGATATAAAGTCAGAATTGTGAGATATAAAGTCAGAATTGTGTGATATAAAGTCAGAATTGTGTGATATAAAGTCAGAATTGAGTGATATAAAGTCAGAATTGTGTGATATAAAGTCAGAATTGTGTGATATAAAGTCAGAATTGTGAGATATAAAGTCAGAATTGTGAGATATAAAGTCAGAATTGAGTGATATAAAGTCAGGATTGAGTGATATAAAGTCAGAATTGTGAGATATAAAGTCAGAATTGTGTGATATAAAGTCAGAATTGAGTGATATAAAGTCAGAATTGTGTGATATAAAGTCAGAATTGTGAGATATAAAGTCAGAATTGTGAGATATAAAGTCAGGATTGTGTGATATAAAGTCAGAATTGTGAGATATAAAGTCAGAATTGTGAGATATAAAGTCAGGATTGTGTGATATAAAGTCAGAATTGTGAGATATAAAGTCAGAATTGTGTGATATAAAGTCAGGATTGTGTGATATAAAGTCAGGATTGTGAGATATAAAGTCAGAATTGAGAGATATAAAGTCAGAATTGAGAGATATAAAGTCAGAATTGAGAGATATAAAGTCAGAATTGAGAGATATAAAGTCAGAATTGAGAGATATAAAGTCAGAATTGTGTGATATAAAGTCAGAATTGTGTGATATAAAGTCAGAATTGAGTGATATAAAGTCAGAATTGTGTGATATAAAGTCAGAATTGTGAGATATAAAGTCAGAATTGTGTGATATAAAGTCAGAATTGAGTGATATAAAGTCAGGATTGAGTGATATAAAGTCAGAATTGTGAGATATAATGTCAGAATTGTGATATAAAGTCAGAATTGAGTGATATAAAGTCAGAATTGTGAGATATAAAGTCAGAATTGAGAGATATAAAGTCAGAATTGTGTGATATAAAGTCAGAATTGTGTGATATAAAGTCAGGATTGTGTGATATAAAGTCAGGATTGTGTGATATAAAGTCAGAATTGTGAGATATAAAGTCAGAATTGAGAGATATAAAGTCAGAATTGAGAGATATAAAGTCAGAATTGTGTGATATAAAGTCAGAATTGTGTGATATAAAGTCAGAATTGAGTGATATAAAGTCAGAATTGTGTGATATAAAGTCAGAATTGTGAGATATAAAGTCAGAATTGTGAGATATAAAGTCAGAATTGAGTGATATAAAGTCAGGATTGAGTGATATAAAGTCAGAATTGTGAGATATAATGTCAGAATTGTGATATAAAGTCAGAATTGAGTGATATAAAGTCAGAATTGTGACAAAGTCAGAATTGTGTGATATAAAGTCAGAATTGTGACAAAGTCAGAATTGAGTGATATAAAGTCAGGATTGAGTGATATAAAGTCAGAATTGTGACAAAGTCAGAATTGAGTGATATAAAGTCAGAATTGTGTGATATAAAGTCAGAATTGTGACATAAAGTCAGAATTGTGTGATATAAAGTCAGAATTGTGTGATATAAAGTCAGAATTGTGTGATATAAAGTCAGAATTGTGTGATATAAAGTCAGGATTGTGTGATATAAAGTCAGAATTGTGAGATATAAAGTCAGAATTGTGTGATATAAAGTCAGGATTGTGTGATATAAAGTCAGGATTGTGTGATATAAAGTCAGAATTGTGAGATATAAAGTCAGAATTGAGAGATATAAAGTCAGAATTGAGAGATATAAAGTCAGAATTGTGTGATATAAAGTCAGAATTGTGTGATATAAAGTCAGAATTGAGTGATATAAAGTCAGAATTGTGTGATATAAAGTCAGAATTGTGAGATATAAAGTCAGAATTGTGAGATATAAAGTCAGAATTGTGAGATATAAAGTCAGAATTGAGTGATATAAAGTCAGGATTGAGTGATATAAAGTCAGAATTGTGACAAAGTCAGAATTGTGTGATATAAAGTCAGAATTGTGACAAAGTCAGAATTGTGTGATATAAAGTCAGAATTGTGACAAAGTCAGAATTGTGTGATATAAAGTCAGAATTGTGACAAAGTCAGAATTGAGTGATATAAAGTCAGGATTGAGTGATATAAAGTCAGAATTGTGTGATATAAAGTCAGAATTGTGTGATATAAAGTCAGAATTGTGACAAAGTCAGAATTGAGTGATATAAAGTCAGAATTGTGTGATATAAAGTCAGAATTGTGAGATATAAAGTCAGAATTGAGAGATATAAAGTCAGAATTGAGAGATATAAAGTCAGAATTGAGTGATATAAAGTCAGAATTGAGAGATATAAAGTCAGAATTGTGTGATATAAAGTCAGAATTGTGACAAAGTCAGATTTGTGTGATATAAAGTCAGAATTGTGACAAAGTCAGAATTGAGTGATATAAAGTCAGAATTGTGTGATATAAGTCAGAATTGTGACATAAAGTCAGAATTGTGTGATATAAAGTCAGAATTGTGTGATATAAAGTCAGAATTGAGTGATATAAAGTCAGGATTGTGTGATATAAAGTCAGGATTGTGTGATATAAAGTCAGAATTGTGTGATATAAAGTCAGGATTGTGTGATATAAAGTCAGGATTGTGTGATATAAAGTCAGAATTGTGAGATATAAAGTCAGAATTGTGTGATATAAAGTCAGAATTGTGAGATATAAAGTCAGAATTGTGAGATATAAAGTCAGAATTGTGAGATATAAAGTCAGAATTGAGTGATATAAAGTCAGGATTGAGTGATATAAAGTCAGAATTGTGTCATAAAAAGTCAGAATTGTGTGATATAAAGTCAGAATTGTGTGATATAAAGTCAGAATTGTGACAAAGTCAGAATTGTGTGATATAAAGTCAGAATTGTGTGATATAAAGTCAGAATTGAGTGATATAAAGTCAGAATTGTGTGATATAAAGTCAGAATTGTGTGATATAAAGTCAGAATTGAGTGATATAAAGTCAGAATTGTGTGATATAAAGTCAGAATTGTGTGATATAAAGTCAGAATTGTGTGATATAAAGTCAGAATTGTGACATAAAGTCAGGATTGTGTGATATAAAGTCAGAATTGTGAGATATAAAGTCAGAATTGAGTGATATAAAGTCAGAATTGTGACATAAAGTCAGGATTGTGTGATATAAAGTCAGAATTGTGAGATATAAAGTCAGAATTGTGAGATATAAAGTCAGAATTGTGTGATATAAAGTCAGAATTGAGTGATATAAAGTCAGAATTGTGTGATATAAAGTCAGAATTGTGACAGTCAGAATTGTGTGATATAAAGTCAGAATTGTGACAAAGTCAGAATTGAGTGATATAAAGTCAGAATTGTGTGATATAAAGTCAGAATTGTGTGATATAAAGTCAGAATTGTGACATAAAGTCAGAATTGAGTGATATAAAGTCAGAATTGTGAGATATAAAGTCAGGATTGAGTGATATAAAGTCAGAATTGTGTCATAAAAAGTCAGAATTGTGTGATATAAAGTCAGAATTGAGTGATATAAAGTCAGAATTGTGTGATATAAAGTCAGAATTGTGACAAAGTCAGAATTGTGTGATATAAAGTCAGAATTGTGTGATATAAAGTCAGAATTGAGTGATATAAAGTCAGAATTGTGACAAAGTCAGAATTGTGTGATATAAAGTCAGAATTGTGACATAAAGTCAGAATTGAGTGATATAAAGTCAGAATTGTGAGATATAAAGTCAGAATTGAGTGATATAAAGTCTGAATTGTGTGATATAAAGTCAGAATTGAGTGATATAAAGTCAGAATTGAGTGATATAAAGTCAGAATTGTGTGATATAAAGTCAGAATTGTGAGATATAAAGTCAGAATTGTGTGATATAAAGTCAGAATTGTGAGATATAAAGTCAGAATTGAGTGATATAAAGTCAGAATTGTGAGATATAAAGTCAGAATTGTGTGATATAAAGTCAGAATTGTGTGATATAAAGTCAGAATTGAGTGATATAAAGTCAGAATTGTGTGATATAAAGTCAGAATTGTGTGATATAAAGTCAGAATTGTGAGATATAAAGTCAGAATTGTGAGATATAAAGTCAGAATTGAGTGATATAAAGTCAGGATTGAGTGATATAAAGTCAGAATTGTGAGATATAAAGTCAGAATTGTGTGATATAAAGTCAGAATTGAGTGATATAAAGTCAGAATTGTGTGATATAAAGTCAGAATTGTGAGATATAAAGTCAGAATTGTGAGATATAAAGTCAGGATTGTGTGATATAAAGTCAGAATTGTGAGATATAAAGTCAGAATTGTGAGATATAAAGTCAGGATTGTGTGATATAAAGTCAGAATTGTGAGATATAAAGTCAGAATTGTGTGATATAAAGTCAGGATTGTGTGATATAAAGTCAGGATTGTGAGATATAAAGTCAGAATTGAGAGATATAAAGTCAGAATTGAGAGATATAAAGTCAGAATTGAGAGATATAAAGTCAGAATTGAGAGATATAAAGTCAGAATTGAGAGATATAAAGTCAGAATTGTGTGATATAAAGTCAGAATTGTGTGATATAAAGTCAGAATTGAGTGATATAAAGTCAGAATTGTGTGATATAAAGTCAGAATTGTGAGATATAAAGTCAGAATTGTGTGATATAAAGTCAGAATTGAGTGATATAAAGTCAGGATTGAGTGATATAAAGTCAGAATTGTGAGATATAATGTCAGAATTGTGATATAAAGTCAGAATTGAGTGATATAAAGTCAGAATTGTGAGATATAAAGTCAGAATTGAGAGATATAAAGTCAGAATTGTGTGATATAAAGTCAGAATTGTGTGATATAAAGTCAGGATTGTGTGATATAAAGTCAGGATTGTGTGATATAAAGTCAGAATTGTGAGATATAAAGTCAGAATTGAGAGATATAAAGTCAGAATTGAGAGATATAAAGTCAGAATTGTGTGATATAAAGTCAGAATTGTGTGATATAAAGTCAGAATTGAGTGATATAAAGTCAGAATTGTGTGATATAAAGTCAGAATTGTGAGATATAAAGTCAGAATTGTGAGATATAAAGTCAGAATTGAGTGATATAAAGTCAGGATTGAGTGATATAAAGTCAGAATTGTGAGATATAATGTCAGAATTGTGATATAAAGTCAGAATTGAGTGATATAAAGTCAGAATTGTGACAAAGTCAGAATTGTGTGATATAAAGTCAGAATTGTGACAAAGTCAGAATTGAGTGATATAAAGTCAGGATTGAGTGATATAAAGTCAGAATTGTGACAAAGTCAGAATTGAGTGATATAAAGTCAGAATTGTGTGATATAAAGTCAGAATTGTGACATAAAGTCAGAATTGTGTGATATAAAGTCAGAATTGTGTGATATAAAGTCAGAATTGTGTGATATAAAGTCAGAATTGTGTGATATAAAGTCAGGATTGTGTGATATAAAGTCAGAATTGTGAGATATAAAGTCAGAATTGTGTGATATAAAGTCAGGATTGTGTGATATAAAGTCAGGATTGTGTGATATAAAGTCAGAATTGTGAGATATAAAGTCAGAATTGAGAGATATAAAGTCAGAATTGAGAGATATAAAGTCAGAATTGTGTGATATAAAGTCAGAATTGTGTGATATAAAGTCAGAATTGAGTGATATAAAGTCAGAATTGTGTGATATAAAGTCAGAATTGTGAGATATAAAGTCAGAATTGTGAGATATAAAGTCAGAATTGTGAGATATAAAGTCAGAATTGAGTGATATAAAGTCAGGATTGAGTGATATAAAGTCAGAATTGTGACAAAGTCAGAATTGTGTGATATAAAGTCAGAATTGTGACAAAGTCAGAATTGTGTGATATAAAGTCAGAATTGTGACAAAGTCAGAATTGTGTGATATAAAGTCAGAATTGTGACAAAGTCAGAATTGAGTGATATAAAGTCAGGATTGAGTGATATAAAGTCAGAATTGTGTGATATAAAGTCAGAATTGTGTGATATAAAGTCAGAATTGTGACAAAGTCAGAATTGAGTGATATAAAGTCAGAATTGTGTGATATAAAGTCAGAATTGTGAGATATAAAGTCAGAATTGAGAGATATAAAGTCAGAATTGAGAGATATAAAGTCAGAATTGAGTGATATAAAGTCAGAATTGAGAGATATAAAGTCAGAATTGTGTGATATAAAGTCAGAATTGTGACAAAGTCAGATTTGTGTGATATAAAGTCAGAATTGTGACAAAGTCAGAATTGAGTGATATAAAGTCAGAATTGTGTGATATAAGTCAGAATTGTGACATAAAGTCAGAATTGTGTGATATAAAGTCAGAATTGTGTGATATAAAGTCAGAATTGAGTGATATAAAGTCAGGATTGTGTGATATAAAGTCAGGATTGTGTGATATAAAGTCAGAATTGTGTGATATAAAGTCAGGATTGTGTGATATAAAGTCAGGATTGTGTGATATAAAGTCAGAATTGTGAGATATAAAGTCAGAATTGTGTGATATAAAGTCAGAATTGTGAGATATAAAGTCAGAATTGTGAGATATAAAGTCAGAATTGTGAGATATAAAGTCAGAATTGAGTGATATAAAGTCAGGATTGAGTGATATAAAGTCAGAATTGTGTCATAAAAAGTCAGAATTGTGTGATATAAAGTCAGAATTGTGTGATATAAAGTCAGAATTGTGACAAAGTCAGAATTGTGTGATATAAAGTCAGAATTGTGTGATATAAAGTCAGAATTGAGTGATATAAAGTCAGAATTGTGTGATATAAAGTCAGAATTGTGTGATATAAAGTCAGAATTGAGTGATATAAAGTCAGAATTGTGTGATATAAAGTCAGAATTGAGTGATATAAAGTCAGAATTGAGTGATATAAAGTCAGAATTGTGTGATATAAAGTCAGAATTGAGTGATATAAAGTCAGAATTGTGTGATATAAAGTCAGAATTGTGTGATATAAAGTCAGAATTGTGTGATATAAAGTCAGAATTGAGTGATATAAAGTCAGAATTGTGTGATATAAAGTTAGAATTGTGTGATATAAAGTCAGAATTGTGTGATATAAAGTCAGAATTGTGTGATATAAAGTCAGAATTGTGTGATATAAAGTCAGAATTGTGAGATATAAAGTCAGAATTGTGAGATATAAAGTCAGAATTGAGTGATATAAAGTCAGGATTGAGTGATATAAAGTCAGAATTGTGAGATATAAAGTCAGAATTGTGTGATATAAAGTCAGAATTGAGTGATATAAAGTCAGAATTGTGTGATATAAAGTCAGAATTGTGAGATATAAAGTCAGAATTGTGAGATATAAAGTCAGGATTGTGTGATATAAAGTCAGAATTGTGAGATATAAAGTCAGAATTGTGAGATATAAAGTCAGGATTGTGTGATATAAAGTCAGAATTGTGAGATATAAAGTCAGAATTGTGTGATATAAAGTCAGAATTGAGAGATATAAAGTCAGAATTGTGTGATATAAAGTCAGAATTGTGAGATATAAAGTCAGAATTGAGTGATATAAAGTCAGAATTGTGAGATATAAAGTCAGAATTGAGTGATATAAAGTCAGAATTGAGTGATATAAAGTCAGAATTGTGTGATATAAAGTCAGAATTGAGTGATATAAAGTCAGAATTGTGAGATATAAAGTCAGAATTGAGTGATATAAAGTCAGAATTGTGTGATATAAAGTCAGAATTGTGAGATATAAAGTCAGAATTGTGAGATATAAAGTCAGGATTGTGTGATATAAAGTCAGAATTGTGAGATATAAAGTCAGAATTGTGAGATATAAAGTCAGAATTGTGAGATATAAAGTCAGGATTGTGTGATATAAAGTCAGAATTGTGAGATATAAAGTCAGAATTGTGAGATATAAAGTCAGGATTGTGTGATATAAAGTCAGAATTGTGAGATATAAAGTCAGAATTGTGTGATATAAAGTCAGAATTGAGAGATATAAAGTCAGAATTGTGTGATATAAAGTCAGAATTGTGAGATATAAAGTCAGAATTGAGTGATATAAAGTCAGAATTGTGAGATATAAAGTCAGAATTGAGTGATATAAAGTCAGAATTGAGTGATATAAAGTCAGAATTGTGTGATATAAAGTCAGAATTGTGTGATATAAAGTCAGAATTGTGTGATATAAAGTCAGGATTGTGAGATATAAAGTCAGGATTGTGAGATATAAAGTCAGAATTGAGTGATATAAAGTCAGAATTGAGTGATATAAAGTCAGAATTGAGTGATATAAAGTCAGAATTGTGAGATATAAAGTCAGAATTGTGTGATATAAAGTCAGAATTGTGTGATATAAAGTCAGAATTGTGAGATATAAAGTCAGAATTGTGTGATATAAGGTCAGAATTGTGTGATATAAAGTCAGGATTGTGTGATATAAAGTCAGAATTGTGAGATATAAAGTCAGAATTGAGTGATATAAAGTCAGAATTGAGTGATATAAAGTCAGAATTGTGTGATATAAAGTCAGAATTGTGACAAAGTCAGGATTGTGTGACAAAGTCAGAATTGTGAGATATAAAGTCAGGATTGTGTGATATAAAGTCAGGATTGTGTGATATAAAGTCAGAATTGTGTGATATAAAGTCAGAATTGTGAGATATAAAGTCAGAATTGAGTGATATAAAGTCAGGATTGTGTGATATAAAGTCAGGATTGTGTGATATAAAGTCAGAATTGTGTGATATAAAGTCAGGATTGTGTGATATAAAGTCAGGATTGTGTGATATAAAGTCAGAATTGTGAGATATAAAGTCAGAATTGAGTGATATAAAGTCAGAATTGTGACAAAGTCAGGATTGTGTGATATAAAGTCAGAATTGTGAGATATAAAGTCAGAATTGTGAGATATAAAGTCAGAATGATGAGATATAAAGTCAGAATTGAGTGATATAAAGTCAGGATTGAGTGATATAAAGTCAGAATTGTGACAAAGTCAGAATTGAGTGATATAAAGTCAGAATTGAGTGATATAAAGTCAGAATTGTGTGACATAAAGTCAGAATTGTGACAAAGTCAGAATTGTGTGATATAAAGTCAGAATTGTGACAAAGTCAGAATTGAGTGATATAAAGTCAGGATTGAGTGATATAAAGTCAGAATTGTGTGATATAAAGTCAGAATTGTGTGATATAAAGTCAGAATTGTGACATAAAGTCAGGATTGTGTGACATAAAGTCAGAATTGTGAGATATAAAGTCAGGATTGTGTGATATAAAGTCAGGATTGTGTGATATAAAGTCAGAATTGTGTGATATAAAGTCAGAATTGTGAGATATAAAGTCAGAATTAAGTGATATAAAGTCAGGATTGTGTGATATAAAGTCAGGATTGTGACAAAGTCAGAATTGAGTGATATAAAGTCAGAATTGAGTGATATAAAGTCAGAATTGTGTGATATAAAGTCAGAATTGTGACAAAGTCAGAATTGTGTGATATAAAGTCAGAATTGTGACAAAGTCAGAATTGAGTGATATAAAGTCATGATTGAGTGATATAAAGTCAGAATTGTGTGATATAAAGTCAGAATTGTGTGATATAAAGTCAGAATTGTGTGATATAAAGTCAGAATTGTGACATAAAGTCAGGATTGTGTGATATAAAGTCAGAATTGTGAGATATAAAGTCAGAATTGAGTGATATAAAGTCAGAATTGTGACATAAAGTCAGGATTGTGTGATATAAAGTCAGAATTGTGAGATATAAAGTCAGAATTGTGAGATATAAAGTCAGAATTGTGTGATATAAAGTCAGAATTGAGTGATATAAAGTCAGAATTGTGTGATATAAAGTCAGAATTGTGTGATATAAAGTCAGAATTGTGACAAAGTCAGAATTGTGTGATATAAAGTCAGAATTGTGACAAAGTCAGAATTGAGTGATATAAAGTCAGAATTGTGTGATATAAAGTCAGAATTGTGTGATATAAAGTCAGAATTGTGACATAAAGTCAGAATTGAGTGATATAAAGTCAGAATTGTGAGATATAAAGTCAGGATTGAGTGATATAAAGTCAGAATTGTGTCATAAAAAGTCAGAATTGTGTGATATAAAGTCAGAATTGAGTGATATAAAGTCAGAATTGTGTGATATAAAGTCAGAATTGTGACAAAGTCAGAATTGTGTGATATAAAGTCAGAATTGTGTGATATAAAGTCAGAATTGTGTGATATAAAGTCAGAATTGAGTGATATAAAGTCAGAATTGTGTGATATAAAGTCAGAATTGAGTGATATAAAGTCAGAATTGTGTGATATAAAGTCAGAATTGTGACATAAAGTCAGAATTGAGTGATATAAAGTCAGAATTGTGAGATATAAAGTCAGAATTGAGTGATATAAAGTCAGAATTGTGTGATATAAAGTCAGAATTGAGTGATATAAAGTCAGAATTGAGTGATATAAAGTCAGAATTGTGTGATATAAAGTCAGAATTGTGAGATATAAAGTCAGAATTGTGTGATATAAAGTCAGAATTGTGAGATATAAAGTCAGAATTGAGTGATATAAAGTCAGAATTGTGAGATATAAAGTCAGAATTGTGTGATATAAAGTCAGAATTGTGTGATATAAAGTCAGAATTGTGTGATATAAAGTCAGAATTGTGAGATATAAAGTCAGAATTGTGAGATATAAAGTCAGAATTGAGTGATATAAAGTCAGGATTGAGTGATATAAAGTCAGAATTGTGAGATATAAAGTCAGAATTGTGTGATATAAAGTCAGAATTGAGTGATATAAAGTCAGAATTGTGTGATATAAAGTCAGAATTGTGAGATATAAAGTCAGAATTGTGTGATATAAAGTCAGAATTGAGTGATATAAAGTCAGAATTGTGTGATATAAAGTCAGAATTGTGAGATATAAAGTCAGAATTGTGTGATATAAAGTCAGAATTGTGTGATATAAAGTCAGAATTGAGTGATATAAAGTCAGAATTGTGTGATATAAAGTCAGAATTGAGTGATATAAAGTCAGAATTGTGTGATATAAAGTCAGAATTGTGACATAAAGTCAGAATTGAGTGATATAAAGTCAGAATTGTGAGATATAAAGTCAGAATTGAGTGATATAAAGTCAGAATTGTGTGATATAAAGTCAGAATTGAGTGATATAAAGTCAGAATTGAGTGATATAAAGTCAGAATTGTGTGATATAAAGTCAGAATTGTGAGATATAAAGTCAGAATTGTGTGATATAAAGTCAGAATTGTGAGATATAAAGTCAGAATTGAGTGATATAAAGTCAGAATTGTGAGATATAAAGTCAGAATTGTGTGATATAAAGTCAGAATTGTGTGATATAAAGTCAGAATTGTGTGATATAAAGTCAGAATTGTGAGATATAAAGTCAGAATTGTGAGATATAAAGTCAGAATTGAGTGATATAAAGTCAGGATTGAGTGATATAAAGTCAGAATTGTGAGATATAAAGTCAGAATTGTGTGATATAAAGTCAGAATTGAGTGATATAAAGTCAGAATTGTGTGATATAAAGTCAGAATTGTGAGATATAAAGTCAGAATTGTGAGATATAAAGTCAGGATTGTGTGATATAAAGTCAGAATTGTGAGATATAAAGTCAGAATTGTGAGATATAAAGTCAGGATTGTGTGATATAAAGTCAGAATTGTGAGATATAAAGTCAGAATTGTGTGATATAAAGTCAGGATTGTGTGATATAAAGTCAGGATTGTGTGATATAAAGTCAGAATTGTGAGATATAAAGTCAGAATTGAGAGATATAAAGTCAGAATTGAGAGATATAAAGTCAGAATTGTGTGATATAAAGTCAGAATTGTGTGATATAAAGTCAGAATTGAGTGATATAAAGTCAGAATTGTGTGATATAAAGTCAGAATTGTGAGATATAAAGTCAGAATTGTGAGATATAAAGTCAGAATTGAGTGATATAAAGTCAGAATTGAGTGATATAAAGTCAGAATTGTGAGATATAATGTCAGAATTGTGATATAAAGTCAGAATTGAGTGATATAAAGTCAGAATTGAGTGATATAAAGTCAGAATTGTGAGATATAATGTCAGAATTGTGATATAAAGTCAGAATTGAGTGATATAAAGTCAGAATTGTGTGATATAAAGTCAGAATTGTGACAAAGTCAGAATTGTGTGATATAAAGTCAGAATTGTGACAAAGTCAGAATTGAGTGATATAAAGTCAGAATTGTGTGATATAAAGTCAGAATTGAGTGATATAAAGTCAGAATTGAGTGATATAAAGTCAGAATTGTGTGATATAAAGTCAGAATTGTGAGATATAAAGTCAGAATTGTGTGATATAAAGTCAGAATTGTGAGATATAAAGTCAGAATTGAGTGATATAAAGTCAGAATTGTGAGATATAAAGTCAGAATTGAGTGATATAAAGTCAGAATTGTGTGATATAAAGTCAGAATTGTGTGATATAAAGTCAGAATTGTGAGATATAAAGTCAGAATTGTGAGATATAAAGTCAGAATTGAGTGATATAAAGTCAGGATTGAGTGATATAAAGTCAGAATTGTGAGATATAAAGTCAGAATTGTGTGATATAAAGTCAGAATTGAGTGATATAAAGTCAGAATTGTGTGATATAAAGTCAGAATTGTGAGATATAAAGTCAGAATTGTGAGATATAAAGTCAGGATTGTGTGATATAAAGTCAGAATTGTGAGATATAAAGTCAGAATTGTGAGATATAAAGTCAGGATTGTGTGATATAAAGTCAGAATTGTGAGATATAAAGTCAGAATTGTGTGATATAAAGTCAGGATTGTGTGATATAAAGTCAGGATTGTGTGATATAAAGTCAGAATTGTGAGATATAAAGTCAGAATTGAGAGATATAAAGTCAGAATTGAGAGATATAAAGTCAGAATTGTGTGATATAAAGTCAGAATTGTGTGATATAAAGTCAGAATTGAGTGATATAAAGTCAGAATTGTGTGATATAAAGTCAGAATTGTGAGATATAAAGTCAGAATTGTGAGATATAAAGTCAGAATTGTGAGATATAAAGTCAGAATTGAGTGATATAAAGTCAGAATTGAGTGATATAAAGTCAGAATTGTGAGATATAATGTCAGAATTGTGATATAAAGTCAGAATTGAGTGATATAAAGTCAGAATTGAGTGATATAAAGTCAGAATTGTGAGATATAATGTCAGAATTGTGATATAAAGTCAGAATTGAGTGATATAAAGTCAGAATTGTGTGATATAAAGTCAGAATTGTGACAAAGTCAGAATTGTGTGATATAAAGTCAGAATTGTGACAAAGTCAGAATTGAGTGATATAAAGTCAGGATTGAGTGATATAAAGTCAGAATTGTGTGATATAAAGTCAGAATTGTGTGATATAAAGTCAGAATTGTGACATAAAGTCAGAATTGTGTGATATAAAGTCAGAATTGTGTGATATAAAGTCAGAATTGTGTGATATAAAGTCAGAATTGTGTGATATAAAGTCAGGATTGTGTGATATAAAGTCAGAATTGTGAGATATAAAGTCAGAATTGTGTGATATAAAGTCAGGATTGTGTGATATAAAGTCAGGATTGTGTGATATAAAGTCAGAATTGTGAGATATAAAGTCAGAATTGAGAGATATAAAGTCAGAATTGAGAGATATAAAGTCAGAATTGTGTGATATAAAGTCAGAATTGTGTGATATAAAGTCAGAATTGAGTGATATAAAGTCAGAATTGTGTGATATAAAGTCAGAATTGTGAGATATAAAGTCAGAATTGTGAGATATAAAGTCAGAATTGTGAGATATAAAGTCAGAATTGAGTGATATAAAGTCAGGATTGAGTGATATAAAGTCAGAATTGTGAGATATAATGTCAGAATTGTGATATAAAGTCAGAATTGAGTGATATAAAGTCAGAATTGTGTGATATAAAGTCAGAATTGTGACAAAGTCAGAATTGTGTGATATAAAGTCAGAATTGTGACAAAGTCAGAATTGAGTGATATAAAGTCAGGATTGAGTGATATAAAGTCAGAATTGTGTGATATAAAGTCAGAATTGTGTGATATAAAGTCAGAATTGTGACATAAAGTCAGAATTGAGTGATATAAAGTCAGAATTGTGTGATATAAAGTCAGAATTGTGTGATATAAAGTCAGAATTGTGTGATATAAAGTCAGAATTGTGTGATATAAAGTCAGAATTGTGACAAAGTCAGAATTGAGTGATATAAAGTCAGAATTGTGTGATATAAGTCAGAATTGTGACATAAAGTCAGAATTGTGTGATATAAAGTCAGAATTGTGAGATATAAAGTCAGAATTGAGTGATATAAAGTCAGGATTGTGTGATATAAAGTCAGGATTGTGTGATATAAAGTCAGGATTGTGTGATATAAAGTCAGGATTGTGTGATATAAAGTCAGAATTGTGAGATATAAAGTCAGAATTGAGTGATATAAAGTCAGAATTGTGACATAAAGTCAGGATTGTGTGATATAAAGTCAGAATTGTGAGATATAAAGTCAGAATTGTGAGATATAAAGTCAGAATTGTGAGATATAAAGTCAGAATTGAGTGATATAAAGTCAGGATTGAGTGATATAAAGTCAGAATTGTGTCATAAAAAGTCAGAATTGTGTGATATAAAGTCAGAATTGTGTGATATAAAGTCAGAATTGTGACAAAGTCAGAATTGTGTGATATAAAGTCAGAATTGTGTGATATAAAGTCAGAATTGAGTGATATAAAGTCAGAATTGTGTGATATAAAGTCAGAATTGTGTGATATAAAGTCAGAATTGTGACAAAGTCAGAATTGAGTGATATAAAGTCAGAATTGTGTGATATAAAGTCAGAATTGAGTGATATAAAGTCAGAATTGAGTGATATAAAGTCAGAATTGAGTGATATAAAGTCAGAATTGACTTTATAAAGTCAGAATTGTGTGATATAAAGTCAGAATTGAGTGATTGAGTGATATAAAGTCAGAATTGTGTGATATAAAGTCAGAATTGTGTGATATAAAGTCAGAATTGAGTGATATAAAGTCAGAATTGTGTGATATAAAGTCAGAATTGAGTGATATAAAGTCAGAATTGTGTGATATAAAGTCAGAATTGTGTGATATAAAGTCAGAATTGAGTGATATAAAGTCAGAATTGTGTGATATAAAGTCAGAATTGTGTGATATAAAGTCAGAATTGTGTGATATAAAGTCAGAATTGTGAGATATAAAGTCAGAATTGTGAGATATAAAGTCAGAATTGAGTGATATAAAGTCAGAATTGTGTGATATAAAGTCAGAATTGAGTGATATAAAGTCAGAATTGTGTGATATAAAGTCAGAATTGTGAGATATAAAGTCAGAATTGAGTGATATAAAGTCAGAATTGTGTGATATAAAGTCAGAATTGAGAGATATAAAGTCAGAATTGTGTGATATAAACTCAGAATTGAGTGATATAAAGTCAGGATTGAGTGATATAAAGTCAGAATTGTGAGATATAAAGTCAGAATTGTGTGATATAAAGTCAGAATTGTGAGATATAAAGTCAGGATTGTGTGATATAAAGTCAGAATTGTGAGATATAAAGTCAGAATTGTGAGATATAAAGTCAGGATTGTGTGATATAAAGTCAGAATTGTGAGATATAAAGTCAGAATTGTGTGATATAAAGTCAGAATTGAGAGATATAAAGTCAGAATTGTGTGATATAAAGTCAGAATTGTGAGATATAAAGTCAGAATTGAGTGATATAAAGTCAGAATTGTGAGATATAAAGTCAGAATTGAGTGATATAAAGTCAGAATTGAGTGATATAAAGTCAGAATTGTGTGATATAAAGTCAGAATTGTGTGATATAAAGTCAGAATTGTGTGATATAAAGTCAGGATTGTGAGATATAAAGTCAGGATTGTGAGATATAAAGTCAGAATTGAGTGATATAAAGTCAGAATTGTGTGATATAAAGTCAGAATTGTGTGATATAAAGTCAGAATTGTGTGATATAAAGTCAGAATTGAGAGATATAAAGTCAGAATTGTGTCATAAAAAGTCAGAATTGTGAGATATAAAGTCAGAATTGTGTGATATAAAGTCAGGATTGAGAGATATAAAGTCAGAATTGTGTCATAAAAAGTCAGAATTGTGAGATATAAAGTCAGAATTGTGTGATATAAAGTCAGAATTGTGTGATATAAAGTCAGAATTGTGTGATATAAAGTCAGAATTGTGTCATAAAAAGTCAGAATTCTGAGATATAAAGTCAGAATTGTGTGATATAAAGTCAGAATTGTGAGATATAAAGTCAGAATTGTGTGATATAAAGTCAGAATTGTGTGATATAAAGTCAGAATTGTGTGATATAAAGTCAGGATTGTGAGATATAAAGTCAGAATTGAGTGATATAAAGTCAGAATTGTGTGATATAAAGTCAGAATTGTGTGATATAAAGTCAGAATTGTGTGATATAAAGTCAGAATTGTGTGATATAAAGTCAGAATTGTGTCATAAAAAGTCAGAATTGTGTGATATAAAGTCAGAATTGTGTGATATAAAGTCAGAATTGTGTGATATAAAGTCAGAATTGTGTGATATAAAGTCAGAATTGTGTGATATAAAGTCAGAATTGTGAGATATAAAGTCAGAATTGTGTGATATAAAGTCAGAATTGTGTGATATAAAGTCAGAATTGTGTGATATAAAGTCAGAATTGTGTCATAAAAAGTCAGAATTGTGTGATATAAAGTCAGAATTGTGTGATATAAAGTCAGAATTGTGTGATATAAAGTCAGAATTGTGTCATAAAAAGTCAGAATTGTGAGATATAAAGTCAGAATTGTGAGATATAAAGTCAGAATTGTGTGATATAAAGTCAGAATTGTGTGATATAAAGTCAGAATTGTGTGATATAAAGTCTGAATTGTGTGATATAAAGTCTGAATTGTGTGATATAAAGTCAGGATTGTGAGATATAAAGTCAGGATTGTGTCATAAAAAGTCAGAATTGAGTGATATAAAGTCAGAATTGTGTGATATAAAGTCAGAATTGTGTGATATAAAGTCAGAATTGTGTGATATAAAGTCAGAATTGTGTGATATAAAGTCTGAATTGTGTGATATAAAGTCAGGATTGTGAGATATAAAGTCAGAATTGTGTCATAAAAAGTCAGAATTGAGTGATATAAAGTCAGAATTGTGTGATATAAAGTCAGAATTGTGAGATATAAAGTCAGAATTGTGTGATATAAAGTCAGAATTGTGTGATATAAAGTCAGAATTGTGTGATATAAAGTCAGAATTGTGTGATATAAAGTCAGGATTGTGAGATATAAAGTCAGGATTGTGAGATATAAAGTCAGAATTGTGAGATATAAAGTCAGAATTGTGAGATATAAAGTCAGAATTGTGTCATAAAAAGTCAGAATTGTGAGATATAAAGTCAGAATTGTGTGATATAAAGTCAGAATTGTGAGATATAAAGTCAGAATTGTGTGATATAAAGTCAGAATTGTGTGATATAAAGTCAGAATTGTGTGATATAAAGTCAGAATTGTGTGATATAAAGTCAGAATTGTGTGATATAAAGTCAGAATTGTGTGATATAAAGTCAGGATTGTGAGATATAAAGTCAGGATTGTGAGATATAAAGTCAGAATTGAGTGATATAAAGTCAGAATTGAGAGATATAAAGTCAGAATTGTGTGATATAAAGTCAGAATTGTGTGATATAAAGTCAGAATTGTGAGATATAAAGTCAGAATTGTGTGATATAAAGTCAGAATTGTGAGATATAAAGTCAGAATTGTGTGATATAAAGTCAGAATTGTGTGATATAAAGTCAGAATTGTGTGATATAAAGTCAGAATTGTGTGATATAAAGTCAGAATTGTGAGATATAAAGTCAGAATTGAGTGATATAAAGTCAGAATTGTGTCATAAAAAGTCAGAATTGTGAGATATAAAGTCAGAATTGAGTGATATAAAGTCAGAATTGTGTGATATAAAGTCAGAATTATGTGATATAAAGTCAGAATTGTGAGATATAAAGTCAGGATTGTGAGATATAAAGTCAGAATTGAGTGATATAAAGTCAGAATTGTGTGATATAAAGTCAGGATTGTGAGATATAAAGTCAGGATTGTGAGATATAAAGTCAGAATTGAGAGATATAAAGTCAGAATTGTGTGATATAAAGTCAGAATTGTGTGATATAAAGTCAGAATTGTGTCATATAAAGTCAGAATTGTGAGATATAAAGTCAGAATTGTGTGATATAAAGTCAGAATTGTGAGATATAAAGTCAGAATTGTGTGATATAAAGTCAGAATTGTGTGATATAAAGTCAGAATTGTGTGATATAAAGTCAGAATTGAGTGATATAAAGTCAGAATTGTGTGATATAAAGTCAGAATTGTGTGATATAAAGTCAGAATTGTGTGATATAAAGTCAGAATTGTGTGATATAAAGTCAGAATTGTCAGAGATATAAAGTCAGGATTGAGTGATATAAAGTCAGGATTGAGTGATATAAAGTCAGAATTGTGAGATATAAAGTCAGAATTGTGTGATATAAAGTCAGAATTGTCAGAGATATAAAGTCAGGATTGAGTGATATAAAGTCAGAATTGTGTGATATAAAGTCAGAATTGTGTGATATAAAGTCAGAATTGTCAGAGATAAAGCTGTTTAATTGGTTTATTCTGTGGTGGAAACAAGCTTCCATAGTTTTGGACCCCATTGACTTTTACTGTGTCAACAAAAAAACTTCAAAAGATTATTCGAAATATATTTTCTGTGTTCCATAGAAGAAAGAAAGTAATGCAGGTTTGGAAGGACACAAGTGTGGGTAAACTTTTGGGTGAACTCTCTTTAAGTAAAAACACTTTTTTAGGAGTTGCGCCAATAAAGCAGAATCACTGACAGTAAGTGTGTGAGACTCAGAGTGGCAGATTGTGTTCAGAGATGGAAAAATGCGAGACGTATGAGCAATCCAAACTCACAACACTTTAAAGTCATCTGATAAATGCGGATCATTGGAAACAGATTGCCACGAGCAGCACACAGTCTGTGGGACCACAACCTCTCATATGGGGTTGGAAGATTGGCGTGATGGTGTTTGCTATCCAGAAAGTTGAACTGATAGAGAAATCGAGGGAGGAAAAGAGGGAGAGGCAATGATGGGCATGCAAGAATGCAGGTTTGGTCAGGCCACAGTCACAACCACAATAAAGTGTCTTCCGTCACTGAGCGTTCCTATGATCTGACATTTCCAGGCATAGATAATAAAAGACAGACTGTGAGGAGTTAAAATGGAGGGATGAGAGAGGACAGACATCCTTTAAATGGTACAGCATGGATGGAAGAAAGAAAGCCAGACAGGATAGTGTGTATTCTATTAGAAACACATGAATTACAGTTCAATGGTTTAATTTACAAAAGCATGTTTATCTCTGATCACGTTTGGGTCCTTATTCTGGATATGCCTTTATGATGAAAAAATATTGTTTATACTGGAATAGCTGTGAACAGTAATCTGAATATTATTTTTGTCTGGGAAAACTGGAGATTTAAATGTTTACTATAGTATTCTACAAAGTAACGCTCAAAATACTGAATCGGTTTGAGTAGAGACAACTCAAATTAAAGCTGCAGTCCGTTACTTTTTGCACTCTAGCGGTTAATAAACAGAACTGCATGCGTCTTGCGGAAGAACACTGCAGCCGGAGCTACTTCTCTCTGTTTATTTCTATGTCGAGTCACGCAGGGACTGTGCTCCTCCGCAGCGGTTCCTACCAGACCGGTCTGAAATAGTCCCAATATAAACACTTATTATAAGTGTACCATAAAGATTCAGGGTTAGACAATTCATGTTGTACATTCTCATTATATCATTTTTGTAAATCTTGAACACAAAAAAAGTTACGGACAGCAGCTTTAAACAAATTAGTTCAAACAAATTAACTTTTATATTTAGTATTTAGAACTTTCTTTTTCTTTTGAGTTCACAAAACTGACACATTTTAAGTAATCTAAATTGTTTCATTGTTTTGAGTTTTATGAACTTGTTTCTTTTAATTTAGACTAACTTAAATTTAACCGAAACTGGGCTGGGATTTCTATTTCCCAGCATGCTTTGCCATGACACTCAAAAGAGACACCAAAATTAAGTGTTATATTATATATGCAAACAAAATTGTACCTTTTAAGGCACAAGTGGCCGTCACTGGGGTGGTACCTCTAAGTAGAGGAAAACAATGGTATAATTGTACCCTAAGGACCAATTGTGTACCTTTAAAGGTACAGTTATACATTTTGTTCCCCAAAGAACAATGTACCTCCACTGTACCTTTTTTTCTGAGAGTGTATATGTTAAATGTATTATATTTCTGTACTTATTCAACAAGTGCTGTGCTGTGCTAATGCTATCAAAGCTTTGTTATTGCCTCAAATTGTTTACGTTCTAATCAATACCTCAACCTCAACACGTCCTCAACAACAGTAAAACACACAATGCATTTGTTGATATTGATTGATGTTTATTTGTTTGGGAAAGATATTGCTACAAAATAATTTATTCAGTGAATTACTCTGGACATGCACAGAAATAAATATTCTATTACACAGAATATTCCAAATAAGGCTTTTACATAACTATATTGAAATATTTTTTTGTGCAGGAAATGCATGGATCACACTTTACCTCAATAAAAGCTGGACTGCATGTACACTTTCATTCCAATAGAGATCTAATCACATTTACCCACACAAAATGCAAATCGGCAATTTCTGTACATTCACCCAATTTTAAAAACATAATGCTTTTCATCATTTCTTGTTTTCTTTTCTTTACAAACCCACCACTAAAGGATGTTAACAAGGATTAGAATTGACAAAAAAAGTAGATAAAAAGGTTTAAAGTGTGATTCCATGTGTACAAAAATTCATAAATAATCAGATATTGTTGATTAAATTGGGTGAAGAAACCTCAAAAGCACAATGCGCATTGTCTTTTTCAGACTGCAAGAGCAGAACTAAAAAAAGAAAGAGTCTGTAACACACACTTTAACATCTTAGTCTGTCATATGATTATTTGCAATATAACTATTTGCTCTAAACAGTGAGGCGCCTCACCGGGTTTAGGAGAAGAGCTCAAATCGGTAATGAGCCTACAAAAAACATCAACTGATAAACAATGGAGTCAATAATAGAGTACAGCCCACATATAGTCCGGGTAATTGGGCATAGCAGACATGTAGTATATGAGGAATGATGTCAACCCATCAGCCATGGAGATCTTTTTATCTGTTTTATCTGACAAATGGCAGATGGGGTGAGTATTTGAGAAACCTGTGTGAAAACAGTTATTATTTAGGAATTCTGATGCTAAAATGTGCTAAATACTTCAGATTTCAGTCAGCAAAATCATATTTATAGCCAAATAGTTAAACAATTAAAGCATGTGAGTATCTCAGCATTTTATTTTATTTTTAATCCCTCTAAACATTCACATAATAAATGCATTTCCATGCACGACTTCTTTTTCATGAATACAAAAACAACATGTTTGTATATCCATCAATTATGAACAATTGCTAATTAGAACTATTCTGTAGGTAGTAATCTTAATATGAGGTTGTATGCTGTAAGTGTTTTTAACAACTACTTTTCCATGTGTGCTGGGACTTCATCACAGACTACTAAAGAGCTAACATCAAAGTTTCTCCAAACGCTAACTCCTTCATCTTCATTAATCACAAGTGAGTGCTTGTTTCACAGTACAGAGGGATGGAGCTCATGGATCAGTCCGATATCACTCCGGTTTCTGCTGTATGTGGTGTCTTCAAGGAAGTGTAGCCTGTGTAATCTGAATTATTCATCCCCCCCTCTTCACAGAGCCTCCTTACATGTGCACACTGAAATATGTGGGCAGTAAACTTTAGAAATGTGTATTTACAAAAAGCCATTGTTCGCTAATGATATCCTTCCAGTTTTATGGTGTGAATACCAATAGGATCTCAATCCCTTAGGCTCTGTCTGTGTGTGTGTGTGTGTGTGTGTGTGTGGTCTTGTATAGCAATCTCAAGAAAAAACACAGTTGCACACCATAAATAAGAGAACACAGTAATTTACATACTGTAACTGTAACTATTCAGCCATAAACATGGCCTTCACATTGCTTATTATATATCATTCTCAGTGTATTTGTACATTAAAGTCGGCTTAGTTGTTGTTAGTTGGTGATTTGTGTATTGTGCATTGTTTTTTTTTTGTTAAAATACTACTATAATAGATAGTCATTTTGATTCAAAAGTTGATTCACCTGAAAAAGTGTAAACATTACTGTCCAGACCAGCCTTACATAGCAACAGGTTGACCAATGGCATGCATTTGGGGGCGGGGCTATCTGATTTATCTAACCAATGGCAGATGGGTAGAGTGTTTGAGAAACCTGTTTAGAAAACAGTTATTATTTAGCAATTCTGATGCTAAAATTAACTTGTGGCACAGAAATTACACACTATTTATAGTCAAATATATCAGGAAAAAATAATAATGTTTTAATCGTTCTAAACATGTTTACAGATAATAAATGCATTTTGATGCATTTGAACATGAAGTGGGTGCAATACTTTCTATGTGATTTCTAAGCTTTCATGAATCTGTGTGTGTTTTCCGTCAGCCCCCTGCATTTTTTATGTCCCTCTCTAACCTTGGCAGTCGACATAAACCAGAAATAGAGAAGGTTATTTTTATAGTGAATTTCATACACAATGATCATTCAAAGTGCTTTACATAGGCATGGTAAAGAAAAAGACCAAAAAACGTCAAGTCAAGTTTAGAGTCATTTCAAGACAGGATATACCCAAAAATTTACTCCTGTTGAGTTGAAGTCTGTATGACAGCTTCTGTGGAGCACAAAAGGTGAATATTTTTGGTGAATACCCAAGTAACTCTTTTCAATATGAAAGTTAGAGAAGGGAAGGGTCTGTCACGTACCATAAAAACATAAAAGTTGTCTATACAACTCATTCATTATATTTCAAGTGTTCATAAGGGTACGTTTAAAATGATGCCCATTCACTCAGATACGCGAAAACGACTAAAAACTCTGTATTCTGCTTCCAGGCCAGTAGATGGCGATGTCACAAATTCATGTTTTTTGTACTTTACAATAATGGTATAATTTTCAAAAACTTGCATTTTGAAAAGTTTGTGGTTTCAGGCCCCCAAAACACCGTTGTCGTGTAAATGAACGGCCAAAACGCATAAAAAGTTTGTAGTTTTTAGTTGGTGTTGTGTAATCGGCCCCTAAATCATATGATAGCTTTCTGGAAAACTAGATAGATAGATAGATAGATGCCTGTCTGAGTGAGAGTGTGTGAGCATGTGTGAGCGTGTGTGAGTGTGTGTGTGTGATTGTGTGTGTGCGTGTATGTGTCTGTGAGTGTGTGTGCATGTGTAAGCGTGTGTGAGTGTGTGTGTGTGCGTGTGTGTGCGTGTATGTGTCTGTGAGTGTGTGTGAGAGTGTGTGTGCGTGTGTGTGAGCATGTGTAAGTGTGTGTGTGAGTGTGTGTGTGTGTGCGTATGTATGTGTCTGTGAGTGTGTGTGAGAGTATGTGTCTGTGTTTGTGAGCGTGTGTGAGCGTGTGTGTGAGAGTGTGTGAGAGTGTGTGTGTGTGCGTGAGTGTGTGTGTGTGTGCGGGCATGTGTGTTAGTGTGTGTGCGTGTGTTCTTGTGTGTGTGTGTGTGCGTGTGTGTATGTACGTGTGTGAGAGAGTGTGTGTGAGTGTGTGTGCATGTGTGTGTGAGTGTGCATGCTCTCATATTCTAGTAGCCAAAATCAATTTCACTTCCTGCCAGAAAAAATATGTTGAATGATTAAATTTAGGTTGTAAATCTTTCCCCATATATGCATAGTAACAAATTAAATTTGATGTAATTTAAACTGACTTAAATGCAAAAACTTGTTAGCGATTACATGGTGGTTTGATGAGTGAATAAAAATTATCTACATTTCACAATAAACATGGAAAATTAATTTGACCTCATGTCACTCTTGATGATCCCAGAACAAACAGAACTAAGCCGATATTTCAGGGCATATTTTTTATCTGTTTGAATGAATTATACTCATTTACAACTCTCTCACCGCCGTGATAAAATCACTCTCAGATAATTAGCGCTGTCACAGCATTGATTGCAGATATTGATAGAATGAGACAGTGAAGTGAGCACATTTGGGTGCTTTAATTGGAGAGCCGTGTTTCAGACCTGGTGTGAGTTGAGTCCTGATCACAATCAAGAGAAAACGGTCCTTGCGCTAGCGCGTGCTAATGCTCACTGTAGACTGATGGAGACAGACGTGGAGTTGGTATTGATTAGATCCCTACTCTGTCATCAGATTCTACAATAGACTGATAATTCCACCCAACACTTCTCCCACAAACATCTGCATCCACTTATAGGAAGCTATCGCACACATCACTCGTTTCACTCATGTAATCAAACTTGGACTGACGCAATGCTTTTCATTAGCTTTTATCATGTTGTCTCTTTCATTTTCTTTATTTTTGTGGTGGTTGTGGAGTAGAAATATAGATTTCTGCTCTTTTTCTCCTCCAGAAAAGACACAAAAAGACAGCCATTGTCAGGTTGAAGGTCATAGATTTGTTGCGTTTAATCAAGCGAGGAATAATGGCCTTGGCTGGGTTGTCAAAACCATGAACGATTCTTCTGATAAGCTTTTGCACCATGTTTGGGAGTGAATTTCATGCTCTCAGCATGTGATGATGTTTTGTACAAATATACCATTTGCTTACCTGCTGACAAAATATGCTGTTTCTTGTAAGCGGCTTTGCTTAGAAACAGTTTGCAGAGAAAATAAAATGTAAATGTAGTCCAGAATGAACACAACTATATAGCACCACATTCCACTTTACTTAAATATGGCCTCCTGAGACATGACCAGCGCATACATGGACTAAAATATGTTTGAGGCTATATTGATGGGCTAATTATACTGTTTCTCAAAGACTTCAGTGTAAACGCCCACTGCTGTGATTGGCTGCTGTGAGACTTCAGTGTAAACGCCCACTGCTGTGATTGGCTGACATTTTTGTATTACATGAGGAATTCACTCTAAAACTTTTAGCACGTTTTTATTATTACAGCTCTCAAGTTTAACTAATCATGAAAAGTGTTGATTATAGCATTACATTTAGATCTATAGAATTATATTTAGATCTATAGCATTATATTTAGATCTATGGCATTATATTCGGATCGTGGCATGAAAGGTTGCAGTGATGATCATTGTAGCCGATCACAGACATGTTGAGCTCATGAATGCAGGATCTCGTCATTGTAACTCGATTTCTGCACACTAACGAATGCTTTCATCATAACTAACAGTGCAAACACAATGTAAATAAGAGACTCGTTGATTATAATGGGAGATCAGATCAGGCGTTAGAATTAACACAGTTACTCACATGTTGTGGCATTACTGTCGAGTCCATATCATAAAAGTCTGTTTGCAAAGCCTGCGCCGAAATTGCGACTGATTTCCCAAAGAATCCACAGTGAAATGTAGCGAATAGAAATAAATAATGCTCAACTGAGACATTCACATTGTTGAAAATAAATCAGCACATTCCTAGCATTAGGATCCTTTGGAAGGTAATGTTATTTTTAGTGCAGTGATCCTGTATCGCTCTTCTCCCCTCATCATCTCACTAACACTCCAGTGGGCGGGGCTAAAGTTGTGATGATGAAGTAGGCATTGATCTTGTTCTGCAGAGGCGGTCTTTCACCATCTATGACAGGCTCATTCCACAACGAGTCGTTCTCTGGTTACAATAAAAGCTGTTTTTGGACTAACAAAGAAGTTTTCAGAAAATGTTTTATTACTTTTGATTTACACTATTATATCAATGTTGTTGACTTTCACCTCTTATCTTATCGAATTGTTCTTCAGTTATCTGCATGTGGGATCTCTGTAATCTCTTTAGGGTCTGTTCTTCCTGCTCTGTGTCGATATGTTGAAGTGTTAAAAATACTGGCATATCTCAGCGATCACATTCAATCACTTATGATACCTTAACTTATCTTCTTTCTCTTTTCTCCATAACTATACCTTTATAAATAATCAAAGAGCCCTGCATAGCTCTCAATCCAATGTTTGTTTAGTAAACTTGCTTGACCAAGCGTGAATATTCAGAGGCTTGTTTACCAAGGATGCTTATGCGGTATTATAGTGTGTAGTACCCAGAGGAACCAAGATCTAATGTTGTTTTTGTAAGGACTGCAGAATTTCCATAAGGAGCCCTTGGGAAGTCATTATGGAGCAGCTCGTTCACCAACCATCAATCTGTAATTAATATATGCAATTCAGATAACTCACTTTGGCCTATATCTCCATTATCATCTGCCCAAACAAGGAATGCATTCCTTCAGATATGTGCAATATTCATTATTGGGATCAAAGGAGCCATGTGGGGAAAATTCTCTTTCATTAAAGACACAAAGGACATCTTCTAGGTCAGGGATCATCTCCAGTGTGCAAACTAATAAAATCCAAATATAAATGAGAGGAAGTGTCTGGTGTATTGAATGACAGGAAGGAATTGTAGGAATGGATGTTGGACGTGTGGCATTCCAGGATGCCTTTCTCAGGACCGCTGCAGCGGAAGGCGTGTTGACCCAAGACTGCATTTGCATGAGACAGTGTGAATACATGAGGAATGTGCACTTTATCACACAAGAAGCCAAAGAAAGATGGAAAGACAAGGAACCAGACTTGAAGGAATTAAAGGACTTAAAGGAACAGTTCACCAATATACACTCACCTAAAGGATTATTAGGAACACCATACTAATACTGTGTTTGACCCCCTTTCGCCTTTAGAACTGCCTTAATTCTACGTGGCATTGATTCAACAAGGTGCTGAAAGCATTCTTTAGAAATGTTGGCCCATATTGATAGGATAGCATCTTGCAGTTGATGGAGATTTGTGGGATGCACATCCAGGGCACGAAGCTCCCGTTCCACCACATCCCAAAGATGCTCTATTGGGTTGAGATCTGGTGACTGTGGGGGCCATTTTAGTACAGTGAACTCATTGTCATGTTCAAGAAACCAATTTGAAATGATTCGAGCTTTGTGACATGGTGCATTATCCTGCTGGAAGTAGCCATCAGAGGATGGGTACATGGTGGTCATAAAGGGATGGACATGGTCAGAAACAATGCTCAGGTAGGCTGTGGCATTTAAACTATGCCCAATTGGCACTAAGGGGCCTAAGGTGTGCCAAGAAAACATCCCCCACACCATTACACCACCACCACCAGCCTGCACAGTGGTAACAAGGCATGATGGATCCATGTTCTCATTCTGTTTACGCCAAATTCTGACTCTACCATCTGAATGTCTCAACAGAAATCGAGACTCATCAGACCAGGCAACATTTTTCCAGTCTTCAACTGTCCAATTTTGGTGAGCTCGTGCAAGTTGTAGCCTCTTTTTCCTATTTGTAGTGGAGATGAGTGGTACCCGGTGGGGTCTTCTGCTGTTGTAGCCCATCCGCCTCAAGGTTGTGCGTGTTGTGGCTTCACAAATGCTTTGCTGCATACCTCGGTTGTAACGAGTGGTTATTTCAGTCAAAGTTGCTCTTCTATCAGCTTGAATCAGTCGGCCCATTCTCCTCTGACCTCTAGCATCAACAAGGCATTTTCGCCCACAGGACTGCCGCATACTGGATGTTTTTCCCTTTTCACACCATTCTTTGTAAACTCTAGAAATGGTTGTGCGTGAAAATCCCAGTAACTGAGCAGATTGTGAAATACTCAGACCGGCCCGTCTGGCACCAACAACCATGCCACGCTCAAAATAGCTTAAATCACCTTTCTTTCCCATTCTGACATTCAGTTTGGAGTTCAGGAGATTGTCTTGACCAGGACCACACCCCTAAATGCATTGAAGCAACTGCCATGTGATTGGTTGATTAGATAATTGCATTAATGAGAAATTGAACAGGTGTTCCTAATAATCCTTTAGGTGAGTGTACAGGGAGTGCAGAATTATTAGGCAAATGAGTATTTTGACCACATCATCCTCGTTATGCATGTTGTCTTACTCCAAGCTGTATAGGCTGGAAAGCCTACTACCAATTAAGCATATTAGGTGATGTGCATCTCTGTAATGAGAAGGGGTGTGGTCTAATGACATCAACACCCTATATCAGGTGTGCATAATTATTAGGCAACTTCCTTTCCTTTGGCAAAATGGGTCAAAAGAAGGACTTGACAGGCTCAGAAAAGTCAAAAATAGTGAGATATATTGCAGAGGGATGCAGCAGTCTTAAAATAGCCAAGCTTCTGAAGCGTGATCATCGAACAATCAAGCGTTTCATTCAAAATAGTCAACAGGGTCGCAAGAAGCGTGTGGAAAAACCAAGGCGCAAAATAACTGCCCGTGAACTGAGAAAAGTCAAGCGTGCAGCTGCCAAGATGCCACTTGCCACCAGTTTGGCCATATTTCAGAGCTGCAACATCACTGGAGTGCCCAAAAGCACAAGGTGTGCAATACTCAGAGACATGGCCAAGGTAAGAAAGGCAGAAAGTCGACCACCACTGAACAAGACACACAAGCTGAAACGTCAAGACTGGGCCAAGAAATATCTCAAGACTGATTTTTCTAAGGTTTTATGGACTGATGAAATGAGAGTGAGTTTTGATGGGCCAGATGGATGGGCCCGTGGCTGGATTGGTAAAGGGCAGAGAGCTCCAGTCCGACTCAGACGCCAGCAAGGTGGAGGTGGAGTACTGGTTTGGGCTGGTATCATCAAAGATGAGCTTGTGGGGCCTTTTCGGGTTGAGGATGGAGTCAAGCTCAACTCCCAGTCCTACTGCCAGTTTCTGGAAGACACCTTCTTCAGGCAGTGGTACAGGAAGAAGTCTGCATCCTTCAAGAAAAACATGATTTTCATGCAGGACAATGCTCCATCACACGCGTCCAAGTACTCCACAGCGTGGCTGGCAAGAAAGGGTATAAAAGAAGAAAATCTAATGATATGGCCTCCTTGTTCACCTGATCTGAACCCCATTGAGAACCTGTGGTCCATCATCAAATGTGCGATTTACAAGGAGGGAAAACAGTACACCTCTCTGAACAGTGTCTGGGAGGCTGTGGTTGCTGCTGCACGCAATGTTGATGGTGAACAGATCAAAACACTGACAGAATCCATGGATGGCAGGCTTTTGAGTGTCCTTGCAAAGAAAGGTGGCTATATTGGTCACTGATTTGTTTTTGTTTGGTTTTTGAATGTCAGAAATGTATATTTGTGAATGTTGAGATGTTATATTGGTTTCACTGGTAAAAATAAATAATTGAAATGGGTATAAATTTGTTTTTTGTTAAGTTGCCTAATAATTATGCACAGTAATAGTCACCTGCACACACAGATATCCCCCTAAAATAGCTAAAACTAAAAACTACTTAAAATATTGATACAAAAATATTCAGCTTTGATATTAATGAGTTTTTTGTGTTCATTGAGAACATGGTTGTTGTTCAATAATAAAATTAATCCTCAAAAATACAACTTGCCTAATAATTCTGCACTCCCTGTATATATACACGTGTTCGTACCAAATAATTTCGGTACAGGACTTCCGAATGCAATCTTTTACAATTAACAGTCATCTTGTTGCACGGAACATACTTAAATAACATACTTCAATCTGATTTCCCACATGAACATATTAAGTATTCTGTCCATTTTATCACGAAATTCAAATGATAAATGGCGTTTTGACCCTCTTTAATGTGACGTGACTGATCACTGTATAGACGCGTCAGTTCAGTGCGCGAGTGAACGCGATCATCTCTTCCTAAAGAATAAACATGAATTAACATCTTAAGGTATGTTGAGGATACATTACAACTACAAATACAGCGCAAAACAACGTTGGGAGAGAGTAATCTGTTAAACGGGGTATGATGACGTGTAATGGTGTAGTAGTGGTGTCCCATTTCTTAGGGGAATACTGTCACCCCTACGCCTTGCCACTCTGTTTCATGGGGCAAGGGAAAGGGATAGGGGAAGGTGAAGGGTATAAAATAGTGTTGATGTAGTGTTGTACATTAAACTGTATGGAATAATAACAGTGTAAGTTATTATATTTATTGAAATGATTATGCCGCCATTAATAAAGCCCTCCCTACACCGACCCCTAAGAACTATTATTAAACACACATTAGACACTTTACTTTCACTTTTTGAATATTTTCTTCATTTTTATTGGAAATAAATGCCTTTCCGATCTGATATGTGATGGGAAAAGGGAGTAGATCGAGGTCGATTTGCGTCAAAACTTCCTGCCACATGCCTTACCCCTACACTATTGCTACTGATCCAGCATCTTTCATGATGTTGTCTGGCCCAATCAGACGTCAGTGGGCGGAGTTAGTGTAAATAGCCTCTGCCAATAAGGCGGACTATTTGCACACTCCATTTATTTATTTAACCTGCCATTGACCCATTCAAACTGTTATAGAACACAAAAGGAGAATATATTTTGAAGAACTGTTACAGTACAATGATTGTTTTAGTGACCAGGGGCTGCCAAGCTCAAAAACTGACAATAAAGCAGCATACAAGCATCATAAAAGTGGATGATATTAATTGTGTGGTATATTCCAAGCCTTCGGAAGTCATATGCTTTGTGTGATGAAATTCAAGTAATGCACAACAAATGTGGTCAAATGTGATTTATTGTATTCCACACAGAAAGAAAAAATAGCTTACGGGTTTGGAGTAAATGATAGATTTTTCATCATTTGTTTGGGCTTTGGGTGAACTATTCATTTAAAAAAACAAGAAAAGGAGGATGGCTTGTGAAAAAGAAAGAGTAAAGATGAAGCGAGAGAGAGAGAGAGAGAGAGAGAGAGAAAGGGGGGCTGTACTGCCAAGAGCCAAGCGAGAAATATTTGCCCGTACGTCTGTAACGGTAGATTGCCAAACCGAATGTGTGTGTTTGCGATAACGTGAGGCTTTGAGTCTTTCATCTGAGGCAGAAAACTGCAAAAAGGAGATGTACCCGACTCCCTCGCTCGTCTCCTTGAAAGAGAGCAAGGCGACAAAAGAAAAGGGAGGCCTTTTTTCTCCTCTGCGAGAAGCCAAACAGCTTGTCTCCTCTCGTTTGACTCTGCGTACAGTGTCTGTTAATTACCGCTACGGCCGGCGTCTTTTGATAATGTCGTTTTGTCGGGAAGACAGTTGTTTGTCGGTCACGCTTATTAGCATTCTTTTGAAACATTCATGAATTCATCTAAGGAAACAGGTGGGGACTCATCCCAGCGTATTGTGCGGCACAGAACTTGTCCAGAGTCGTTATGTTGGCAGTCACTGTTTAATTTGGCCGCCGGAAATGAGAAGACTCTCTCAGGTGGGTTGGCTTCTGTTTCTTCTCCACAGGCAGGCGCGCCTGTTGATGCACAGATTACCTGGATGAAAACACACCTGCGGTTCCTCAGAAGTGTTAGTAAATACAGACTCTTGATTGATCCACGGGAGTCGCTTTGACTTGAAGTATGAACCAATCTTAACTTAGTTGGGTGGTGCAGTAGGTCATGCGTTTGAAAACAGATAACATCATTTTTGTATCTAACACTGCTGACAATGCCGTCGGTTATGTTCGCAGGGCCTGGGAATGTTCCCCATCCCATTCACACTTCTATAATTTTCCCAGTATTCTTCTGGAGTGATATAGAAATGATGACAGACATACAACAGACAATATTAAATAGATCAATTTTATATACACTATACAGTCCGGCCTAGGAAAATTGACATCTTCACCCTTTATCCAAATATTATTAAAAATTTGTTAAAAATGTTGTAGTCATATTGCACAACTGTGTTTGGAGTCGATTGTTTTATTTGTGATAATAACGCAATAAAACACGACAAATTGTTCGGACATCATTTTTGGCCAGGCTGTCATACAAATAAATTATGATCACATAGATTTTTACATAGTAAAATCACACCCGTAGCTGTAGTTTGCCACTTTTTGCTAAATAATTGTATCAGATAAATACCATAACCAAGTTTATTGATGGCCAAATATATATATATATAATTTGCATGAAAAAAATAAATAAAATTTAAAAAGATTGTTAGTTTTTCAGTTCAATTCAGTCTTTTTATTCAAATGGTTATTGTAATAAATAATGATAAAATATATATATTTTTTTTTACAAAAATGACTGAATGATTATTGCATACTAAAAAAGAAAATAGGCTACTTTCTCTTCAGCAGTGAAGTACATACTTGTAATGTGCATTTAAAGTATGCTAATTAGAATGCAGCCATGAAACATCATTGCAAGCACACTTTCAGCTCAATAGAGTCTCTTAGATATTACAAACAACAAATTGCGTGCAGTGGTAGTACACTCAAAATTACACACAATATTAACTTTTTTATAAAGAGATTTTAAGCTCATACAACTTATGAGTTTGCCTCTCCTGGTGCATACACTGGCTCTAATGTGTAAACAGTATTATCTGTCATTCTGCGTTTCTACTTGCCACTAATTTCTTTTCTATCATCTCTAGGCGCTTATGGAAGCCCTCAGGGGACAACATGCCTTCATTAGCACTTTTCTGCAATGTTGCGTGAATGCTTCATGTGGCTGTAATCTAATAGTAGCAACATGGATGAAACATGTTGCCTCTGTAGCTGCATTTAAAATGTAAGCAGACACGCAGACAAAGGGCTGGGGATGAAAATAGGATTGTGAGGTTAGTGTGTCACTGCAGCATTACGTAATGAGCACGGCTGAATCAAACATGTGACGACTGCAACTGGGTTACTTCCCCTCGGCCACCGACTGACTTCCTGTCCCCGCTGGAACAGAGCGTATAGAATATGATGAAAACTCTGGTAATAAAGAAAGACATATAGATAATGCTCCAACGGCTGCAAAAGTCACCACGCATATTCTCACAAGTCTTTATATTATTTTTGGTGTTCACGAGCCACATATTAGACACATATTTCAATCATAGGTCAGGTAGCAGGTACACAAAAAAAGCATGCAAAAGAAATAATGTCTTGAAGAAGATTTATTTAAATGGGTGACATGTGGCTTACAACATTCTTGCACTCGAGACATAAAAATGGATATTGAAAAATTGTGTTGACATCACAACAATCATTCTCCCTGCTTTCAGACCATTTGGAAAACCTCATGCATTACAAAAGCTTATCGCATGCAAAAACATGTTGCCACAGTGATTGAATGCTCTGGAACAATCTCTAACAGGATGTGATTAAAAGCAACACAGTTACACATGCATGATCCATCACAAATCGGTTTGAGTCTGTCTACAAATTTGCTAAGACATGCCGTCATTGCCAGGTGCATCTGAACAGTTTTTTGGCTCAGAGAAGAATATTTTCTTGCTTAGAGATTGCCGATTCATAGAGACATGATAGTTCTCAGTTAGTAACACGATTGTCTCAGATGTTTCTCCTAAAAGTCTTTTGGAGACATAAAAATGGACAAGCATTAAGTGTATACCCAGCAAACAGGGAATGCTCTCAGAACTTTTCACTCAAGGTTCTCTCAAAGTTATGAACAAACGTTCTTCCAGTAACATCAATAGAATGTTCATTCAAATGTATCAGGGCACGTATTCATAAAAAATCTTAATGCAAAGAGCAGCTCCTAGTGACAAAATTCTAAGAAAATTCTTAGAAAGGTGAGCGTTTCCTCTAAAAATGGAAGAAAAAATCCTAGTAAAGAAGAAAGTAATTGACCTATTGGTAAGCCCCGCCCCCCTTAGTTACTGTTGCTAACTTGGACAAACAAACAGTTTGAGTTGAGTTGCTATGTCTTACAATGACCGCTGTCAGTGTGAAAACCTTATCCCAAGATGTTTTTGGGCACAGAATGTAGCGTATACCGTCCACTGAAACTTTACTGATAGTTTATAAAGTTTAATACATCGTTTTTTACTCCAAAAAAATCACCGTAAGACCTGAACAAACAAAGCATACGAAGTGCGCATTAACGTCTCACTCACAAACTCTCTCTCTTCGTTGCATTATCATTAACATACACAGCAAATTACACAAAAACACTCATACAACTAACAGTAAACAAACATATACAGACCTTATGCCTTTTCGCGGGTGCTAATAAACTGTAAGCTTTGTATCTGCAAAACATCTCCGATAAACTGCGAGCTCTCTCTTTCACTACCCGTAGACTATAATACCCATCAAAATAGGAGTCCCTCCTTAGTAAGACAGATAATGTTGTAGACCTTAAACATATCTAAACTCACTGAAATATCAAAATGTATACAAAAACAAATTAGACGATAAGTCTGTGTGACCACCTCTCGTCGAGGAGCATTCAAGTGGGACTTAAATATGCCATGGAGGGATATATAAAAGATTTTAAAATAAATATGGTGGGAGATTAATTTGGAAGCGAGGGGTTACAGATCTCAATGCAAGCGGGAGAAGCCTCATGTTACGGTCGTCACGATCGCAGATGACAACATCCAGGATCAACACTGTTCCTGTACCTCAGGGTGAGATTAAATTCATTTACATTAAACTAGTTTAAAATAGAGAGGCACTGAAATGTTGACCTTCGTTTATGTGCTTTTGACCTACACCGATACATGACGTGAGAACAGTTATTTCGGTTTGTATGTTAGCAGGGACTTTAATCGTAACTTAATGAGAGTATGACAACCAGAAAATCCTCTCAGGATACCGGGAATCAGTGTTACAGTACCCCAGACACATCGTTTTACCATTTCTGTAGCATAAACACCATCAAACCGATGAGAGCTTCAGATTTTCCAATGTTTCTCTACGGCGCTGAAACCTAAAGATGTCCGAGTTCCGGTCCCAGCACAACTGATACTCAACTGCTATTGGCTCATCTGCGTTCGAGGGGGAGGGGCTTACCGATAGGTCAATTCAGAAAGCATCTTAACCCTTAAAAGAGGTCTTAAGGTCCAAAATTGTTAGGAATACAGACGAGGACTTTTAAGAGGCTTAAGAGTTTCTTTAGCAGTGGAGAAAATGGACGAAACGTGAGGGAGAATAAATGTGTAGCACACAATGCATGATTGAGTTCATAAGACGCTACACATTAGATCATGCAGGGATAATGTTTGTGACCGATCTTATTAGAGACACGCTAACATCTCAGACACAGTGCAGAAATGCCATAGCGCCAGAAATGGAAGTAATCACTACATTAACATGTTTGGCAACTGGAAAAATGCAACTATGCAGCAGTGATGATTTGGGTCTGTCACAACCTTCTATAAGCAAAGTGAGTTACAGCAATTTCAGAACCTTATTGTGTCACTGTTAATTTCCTATCAAATATATAAAAGGAAGTACAACATTAACAGCATGGTAAATAAAAAATAAAGAATATATAAACATATATATATATATATATATATATATGATGTGTTAGAGAGAGAGAGAGAGAGTATGGTAAACGGAAAAATGATGCCTGTAATTTCAAAGTGAAGGTTTATATAGACTCTATACTTAAAAGCACTCTTTTTTCCTTCTTGGACAACCAACCAATCAGCAACGGGGTCAGCCCCGCCTCCTCACTAAGATAAAAGTTTTTATTTTCCTCGCTCAGAGTTGCTCTCAGATCAGTCCTGAATCACACTTAAGCTAAGACTCCTATGTAGAAGTTTTTAAGGTAAATTAGGAGCTTTCTGAGATGATTCTTAGAAGAACTAAGAAAAACATTAATTCATGGAACTTTTTTTTTCTGAAATGTTTTAGAACATTTGTATAACATTTTCTAAATGTAACTACTTGTTTCAGAATGTTCCGAGAACATTCAAAAGTAACAATCGCATAATGTTTGAAGAATTATAAAATGGAATGTTTCCTTAAGGTTCGCATTACCAAGAAAAAAAGTTTTTAAAACGTTTTTTTAAATGCACATTTTTAATGTTCTGAGAACATTTTCAGATAACATTTTCATAAAGTAGAGCTATAAAATCAATGTGGATAGACAAATTTTTATCATTTGAAATATCATACAGAAATATTTGGGTC
This sequence comes from Rhinogobio ventralis, assembly GCA_039654625.1. Lineage (NCBI taxonomy): Eukaryota > Metazoa > Chordata > Actinopteri > Cypriniformes > Gobionidae > Rhinogobio > Rhinogobio ventralis. The sequence goes on along the minus strand of CM077214.1, from coordinate 2,373,930 downwards.
TTTTTCTTAGAAGAAATATCTGAGAAGCAGGAGACTTGTAGAAATGTTTGATAGATCAAACGATCTTTCACCTTTGGCTAAATGCAAGAGCTCAGCTGGTTCAGATGAATCAATGGAGCTAAAGAACTGAATGGGGAACAAAAGCTGATAAATGAGTGTCGAGGAAGTGAGACGAGCGGGAGACTTTACAGCCAGAGGCCAGAAAGTTCTACTGGAGTTGCACAAGACCAAACAGATGTGATGTGAGCAATCGTGTGGCTCGACTTCCTTAGCCATGAGGTCACGAGGAGGAAGTGATCCTCTGCACAAATATAGTGTCGAGAGTCCACTTCAGGACCAATTTAAAGTCAAATAAAGATTTTGCAATAATGTTCTCATTTCTCGTTTCCATGTCTTGCTTCAAACATTCACACTTCTCTTATTTTCACTGAAATCTTATGGAGGGATATAGACATGAAGAATTTAACAGACAACATTATGTTAATATATTGTAAAAAAAAATATATTAATGGGTAATATATTAAAACAACTGCATTGTTTTATTGTTTTATAATGTTTCCTGGGGTGCACTCATAATGTTAGAATGATTTTTACATCAAAAAATGTCATAATTTAGAAATAAAAGGCATTTTTCCTACGCTGATTTTAGCCTCTGATTTGGACGATCTGTTTGAAGGGGCGTGTCTGCTGTGAGACTTCAGTGTTAACGCCCACTGCTGTGATTGGCTGCTGTGAGACTTCAGTGTAAACGCCCACTGCTGTGATTGGCTGCTGTGAGACTTCAGTGTTAACGCCCACTGATGTGATTGGCTGCTGTGTGACTTCAGTGTAAACGCCCACTGCTGTGATTGGCTGTTCTGAGACCATTGGCTGCTCTGATACCTCAGTGTTAACGCCCACTGCTGTGATTGGCTGACATCTTTGCATATGAAATAGCTAGTATTACATGTGGAACTCTCTCAAAAACTTTTAACACATTTTTACTATTACAGCTGTCAAAATCAACTAAAAACGTGTAATTAACGTGAAAACTGTTGATTATAGCATTATATTCAGATCTGTGGCATTATATTTAGATCTATGGCATTATATTCAGATCTGTGGCATTATATTTAGATCTATGGCATTATATTTAGTTCTATAGTATTATATTTAGATCTATAGCTTTATATTTAGATCTATGGCATTATATTTAGATCTATAGCATTATATTTAGATCTGTGGCATTATATTTAGATCTATAGCATTATATTTAGATCTATAGCATTATATTTAGATCTATGGCACTATATTTAGATCTATAGCATTATATATAGATCTATGGCATTATATTCAGATCTATGGCATTATATTTAGTTCTATAGTATTATATTTAGATCTATAGCTTTATATTTAGATCTATGGCATTATATTTAGATCTATAGCATTATATTTAGATCTGTGGCATTATATTTAGATCTATAGCATTATATTTAGATCTATAGCATTATATTTAGATCTATAGCATTACATTTAGTTCTATAGTATTATATTTAGATCTATGGCATTATATTTAGTTCTATAGTATTATATTTAGATCTATAGCTTTATATTTAGATCTATGGCATTATATTTAGATCTATAGCATTATATTTAGATCTGTGGCATTATATTTAGATCTATAGCATTATATTTAGATCTATAGCATTATATTTAGATCTATAGCATTACATTTAGTTCTATAGTATTATATTTAGATCTATGGCATTATATTTAGTTCTATAGTATTATATTTAGATCTATAGCTTTATATTTAAATCTATGGCATTATATTCAGATCTATGGCACTATATTTAGATCTATAGCATTATATTTAGATCTATGGCATTATATTTAGTTCTATAGTATTATATTTAGATCTATAGCTTTATATTTAGATCTATGGCATTATATTTAGATCTATAGCATTATATTTAGATCTATATCATTATATATAGATCTATGGCATTATATTCAGATCTATGGCATTATATTTAGATCTATAACATTATATTTAGATCTATGGCATTATATTTAGATCTATAGCATTATATTTAGATCTATATCATTATATTCAGATCTATGGCATTATATTTAGATCTATAGCATTATATTTAGATCTATAGCATTATATTTAGTTCTATAGTATTATATTTAGATCTATGGCATTATATTTAGATCTATGGCATTATATTTATGTCTATGGCATTATATTTAGTTCTATGACATTATATTTAGTTCTATAGCATTATATTTAGTTCTATGGCATTATATTTAGATCTATAGTATTATATTTAGATCTATAGCTTTATATTTAGATCTATGGCATTATATTTAGATCTATAGCATTATATTTAGATATATGGCATTATATTCAGATCTATAGCATTATATTTAGATCTATAGCATTATATTTAGTTCTATAGTATTATATTTAGATCTATGGCATTATATTTAGATCTATAGCATTATATTTATGTCTATGGCATTATATTTAGTTCTATGACATTATATTTAGTTCTATAGCATTATATTTAGATCTATGGCATTATATTTAGATCTATAGTATTATATTTAGATCTATAGCTTTATATTTAGATCTATGGCATTATATTTAGATCTATAGCATTATATTCAGATCTATAGCATTATATTTAGTTCTATAGTATTATATTTAGATCTATGGCATTATATTTAGATCTATAGCATTATATTTATGTCTATGGCATTATATTTAGTTCTATGACATTATATTTAGTTCTATAGCATTATATTTAGATCTATGGCATTATATTTAGATCTATAGTATTATATTTAGATCTATAGCTTTATATTTAGATCTATGGCATTATATTTAGATCTATAGCATTATATTTAGATCTGTGGCATTATATTTAGATCTATAGCATTATATTTAGATCTATAGCATTATATTTAGATCTATAGCATTATATTTAGATCTATAGCATTATATTTAGATCTATAGCATTATATTTAGTTCTATAGCATTATATTTAGATCTATAGCATTATATTTAGATCTATAGCATTATATTTAGATCTATGGCATTATATTTAGATATATAGCATTATATTTAGATCTATAGCATTATATTTAGTTCTATAGTATTATATTTAGATCTATGGCATTATATTTAGATCTATAGCATTATATTTATGTCTATGGCATTATATTTAGTTCTATGACATTATATTTAGTTCTATAGCATTATATTTAGATCTATGGCATTATATTTAGATCTATAGTATTATATTTAGATCTATAGCTTTATATTTAGATCTATGGCATTATATTTAGATCTATAGCATTATATTTAGATCTGTGGCATTATATTTAGATCTATAGCATTATATTTAGATCTATAGCATTATATTTAGATCTATGGCACTATATTTAGATCTATAGCATTATATATAGATCTATGGCATTATATTCAGATCTATGGCATTCTATTTAGTTCTATAGTATTATATTTAGATCTATAGCTTTATATTTAGATCTATGGCATTATATTTAGATATATAGCATTATATTTAGATCTATAGCATTATATTTAGATCTATGGCATTATATTTAGATCTATAGCATTATATTTAGTTCTATGACATTATATTTAGTTCTATAGCATTATATTTAGATCTATGGCATTATATTTAGATCTATAGCATTATATTTAGATCTATAGCATTATATTTAGATCTATATCATTATATATAGATCTATGGCATTATATTCAGATCTATGGCATTATATTTAGATCTATATCATTATATATAGATCTATGGCATTATATTCAGATCTATGGCATTATATTTAGATCTATAACATTATATATAGATCTATGGCATTATATTTAGATCTATATCATTATATTTAGATCTATGGCATTATATTTAGATCTATAGCATTATATTTAGATCTATAGCATTATATTTAGTTCTATAGTATTATATTTAGATCTATGGCATTATATTTAGATCTATGGCATTATATTTAGATCTATATCATTATATTTATGTCTATGGCATTATATTTAGTTCTATGACATTATATTTAGTTCTATAGCATTATATTTAGATCTATGGCATTATATTTAGATCTATAGCATTATATTTAGATCTATAGCATTATATTTAGATCTATATCATTATATATAGTACTAAGGCATTATATTCAGATCTATGGCATTATATTTAGATCTATATCATTATATATAGATCTATGGCATTATATTCAGATCTATGGCATTATATTTAGATCTATATCATTATATATAGATCTATGGCATTATATTCAGATCTATGGCATTATATTTAGATCTATAACATTATATATAGATCTATGGCATTATATTTAGATCTATATCATTATATTCAGATCTATGGCATTATATTTAGATCTATAGCATTATATTTAGATCTATATCATTATATATAGATCTATGGCATTATATTCAGATCTATAGCATTATATTCAGATCTATGGCATTATATTTAGATCTATATCATTATATTCAGATCTATGGCATTATATTTAGATCTATAGCATTATATTTAGATCTATGACATTATATTTAGATCTATATCATTATATATAGATCTATGGCATTATATTCAGATCTATAGCATTATATTCAGATCTATGGCATTATATTTAGATCTATAACATTATATTTAGATCTATGGCATTATATTTAGTTCTATAGCATTATATTTAGATCTATATCATTATATATAGATCTATGGCATTATATTCAGATCTATAGCATTATATTCAGATCTATGGCATTATATTTAGATCTATATCATTATATTTAGATCTATGGCATTATATTTAGATCTATAGCATTATATTTAAATCTATGGCATTATATTTAGATCTATATCATTATATTTAGATCTATATCATTATATATAGATCTATGGCATTATATTCAGATCTATAGCATTATATTCAGATCTATGGCATTATATTTAGATCTATATCATTATATTTAGATCTATGACATTATATTTAGATCTATATCATTATATTTAGATCTATAGCATTATATTTAGATCTATGGCATTATATTTAGATCTATAGCATTATATTTAGATCTATATCATTATATTTAGATCTATAGCATTATATTTAGATCTATAGCATTATATTTAGATCTATGGCATTATATTTAGATCTATAGCATTATATTTAGATCTATAGCACTATATTTAGATCTATGGCATTATATTTAGATCTATAGCATTATATTTAGATCTATAGCATTATATTTAGATCTATAGCATTATATTTAGATCTATGGCATTATATTTAGATCTATGGCATTATATTTAGATCTATAGCATTATATTTAGATCTATGGCATTATATTTAGATCTATGGCATTATATTTAGATCTATAGCATTATATTTAGATCTATAGCACTATATTTAGGTCTATGGCATTATATTTAGATCTATAGCATTATATTTAGTTCTATAGTATTATATTTAGATCTATAGCATTATATTTAGATCTATGGCATTATATTTAGATCTATGGCATTATATTTAGATCTATGGCATTATATTTAGATCTATAGCATTATATTTAAATCTATGGCACTATATTTAGATCTATGGCATTATATTTAGATCTATAGCATTATATTTAGTTCTATGGCATTATATTTAGATCTATGGCATTATATTTAGATCTATATCATTATGTATAGATCTATGGCATTATATTTAGATCTATATCATTATATATAGATCTATGGCATTATATTCAGTTCTATGGCATTATATTTAGTTCTATAGTATTATATTTAGATCTATAGCTTTATATTTAGATCTATGGCATTATGTTTAGATCTGTGGCATTATATTTAGATCTATAGCATTATATTTAGATCTATGGCATTATATTTAGATCTATAGCATTATATTTAGATCTATATCATTATATATAGATCTATGGCATTATATTTAGATCTATAGCATTATATTTAGATCTATATCATTATATATAGATCTATGGCATTATATTCAGATCTATAGCATTATATTCAGATCTATGGCATTATATTTAGATATATATCATTATATTTAGATCTATGGCATTATATTTAGATCTATGGCATTATATTTAGTTCTATAGCATTATATTTAAATCTATGGCATTATATTTAGATCTATATCATTATATTTAGATCTATATCATTATATATAGATCTATGGCATTATATTCAGATCTATAGCATTATATTCAGATCTATGGCATTATATTTAGATCTATATCATTATATTCAGATCTATGGCATTATATTTAGATCTATAGCATTATATTTAGATCTATATCATTATATATAGATCTATGGCATTATATTCAGATCTATAGCATTATATTCAGATCTATGGCATTATATTTAGATCTATATCATTATATTCAGATCTATGGCATTATATTTAGATCTATAGCATTATATTTAGATCTATGACATTATATTTAGATCTATATCATTATATTTAGATCTATATCATTATATATAGATCTATGGCATTATATTCAGATCTATAGCATTATATTCAGATCTATGGCATTATATTTAGATCTATATCATTATATTCAGATCTATGGCATTATATTTAGATCTATAGCATTATATTTAGATCTATATCATTATATATAGATCTATGGCATTATATTCAGATCTATAGCATTATATTCAGATCTATGGCATTATATTTAGATCTATATCATTATATTCAGATCTATGGCATTATATTTAGATCTATAGCATTATATTTAGATCTATGACATTATATTTAGATCTATATCATTATATATAGTTCTATGGCATTATATTCAGATCTATAGCATTATATTCAGATCTATGGCATTATATTTAGATCTATAACATTATATTTAGATCTATGGCATTATATTTAGATCTATAGCATTATATTTAGTTCTATATCATTATATATAGATCTATGGCATTATATTCAGATCTATAGCATTATATTCAGATCTATGGCATTATATTTAGATCTATATCATTATATTTAGATCTATGGCATTATATTTAGATCTATAGCATTATATTTAAATCTATGGCATTATATTTAGATTTATATCATTATATTTAGATCTATATCATTATATATAGATCTATGGCATTATATTCAGATCTATAGCATTATATTCAGATCTATGGCATTATATTTAGATCTATATCATTATATTTAGATCTATGACATTATATTTAGATCTATATCATTATATTTAGATCTATAGCATTACATTTAGATCTATAGCATTATATTTAGATCTATGGCATTATATTTAGATCTATATCATTATATTTAGATCTATGGCATTATATTTAGATCTATAGCATTATATTTAGATCTATATCATTATATTTAGATCTATAGCATTATATTTAGATCTATAGCATTATATTTAGATCTATGGCATTATATTTAGATCTATGGCATTATATTTAGATCTATAGCATTATATTTAGATCTATAGCACTATATTTAGATCTATGGCATTATATTTAGATCTATAGCATTATATTTAGATCTATAGCATTATATTTAGATCTATGGCATTATATTTAGTTCTATAGCATTATATTTAGATCTATAGCTTTATATTTAGATCTATAGCATTATATTTAGATCTATATCATTATATATAGATCTATAGCATTATATTTAGATCTATAGCATTATATTTAGATCTATGGCATTATATTCGTGGCATGAAAGGTTGCAGTGATGATCATTGTAGCCGATCACAGACATGTTGAGCTCATGAATGCAGGATCTCGTCATTGTAACTTGATTTCTGCACACTAACGAATGCTTTCATCATAACTAACAGTGCAAACACAATGTAAATAAGAGACTTGTTGATTATAACGGGAGTTTTGGCGAGAGTCCAGACCTCAGTCACGGATAAACTCACGCTGTTTGATTGACAGCTCCAGCGATTGTAAAGGGAGCTCTTCTCTCCTCGTCATCGCACTAACACGCCAGTGGGCGGGGCCAAAGTTGCACTGATCCTGAAACTTACAGGATATTCTTGTAGTATGATGACCTCGTATATGTCAAAAGCTCAAGGAAAATTTGATTTCTCAATTCATGAACCCTTTAAAGTAATCTAAAATCATGTTACTTTTTCATTTCATCTTTTCATTTCAAACTGGATTCCACTATAAAAGCCCCATAAAAGCAAAATACAATAACTTTAACACTGACATTTTTTTAAATTGAGTTTTGTTTGATCTGATATCAGTTTCCACTCTCTGTTTTCTCTGCATATGAGCAAAGAGCCAAACTTAATCTACGAAACCCAGTTTCTATCATAACATTGACAAAATGTGTAGTAACGGTGTGTATGATGGAATAATTAAAAACTTGATTGCATGTTGCAATCAATAAATGTAATAAAATGCTTGCATGAAAAAGGCATGGAATTCATCCAACCTTTTTCCAAACCGCTCGTCATGTATAGGGTTGTGGAAGGCATCACATTTATTTATGTAAAATAAAAAGTGATACTCTTTGAAATGTAAACTGTCATGCAAACTGTCAAGTATAAAAAAGCAAAACAAAAGAACCATTTTTTTTTTAAATTGATGGCCTCATATACTTAGAATAACAGAAGGCTTGTCATCAGATTGATGATGCAGTGTAAATTTGAGCTTAAAAACACAGCGTGGGCAAAGTGTGGGCTGTCAAGTATTCACATGTACAATAGGTAGCTTCAAGAAAATTTTTGTTATTGCAATTCTACATACAAGCCTTATCAGCAATTTGTTGGCTTTTGAAACATCGGATTATGCAAGAATTGCAGCGTTTGCTGCTTGGTGCCGGCTCACACTCATCCGTATAGTGCTAATTATGAGACACACGACACGGATCGAGAGAACAATCACATCTCAGACACTAAACTAACAAGCAGCAAAGCCAGCAAAGGATCAATTTAATATGAATCTTATGTTAGGTCTTCAGTGTATGCATGATTTCAAACCTCCTCTTCTGCCTGAGGAAACATGCTAATGAACTACATGTAAAAACTACATGTAAAAGTCCTGTTGCTTTAGAGACAACAAGATGAAAACAGTGATAAACAACCAAGTTGAGCAGCTGAAGGTGTTGGTAAGTGTTTGATGCTGTCATCATATTTCCCCAGTCTAATTCATCACTCAGGTTTAAAAACATTACCACAAGGCCGCAGGACACGCTGTCAGGAAAGCAGATATTGGACAGGACATGTACAGACTTGTCTTGTTGCAAGCGTCTCATTCAATGTTGTTATGACGAGCTACACAAAGCTGATTCACTAATATTGAACACAGTACAAAATCTGCACCCACAGAAAGTTCGACTTGTCTTTTATTCACAAAACTTGCAACCGCTAAAGTGAATCTTAAGTTTTACTCTTTATCTCCATGTATATTGGCCCCCAAAAAAGTGTCCTTAAGGTATACCCTTGTGAAAAAGAAGTACACTTTTTGTATACTTCCAGAAGTGCATGTTAATTGAAAATAAATGAAAATGTATTGTAGGTTTTATAGCTATAACACATTTATTTCTATATGAATGTAGAACATTTGGTAACACTTTATTTTAGGGTTCAGTTCTTGCTGTTATCTAGTTGCTTATTATCATGCATATTACTAGGATATTGGCTGTTTATTAGCACTTATAAAGCACATATTAATGCCTTATTTTGCATAACCTTAATCCTAGACAATACCTACACTTAAACGCTACAAAAACTACTTTACTAACTATTAAATTCAGAGTTTATTAAGGCAAAAGTCATAGTTAATAGTGAATATGTGTCCCCTATACTAATGTCACATGTCTAGTCTGTCTCTGTTGTGTTTTTGCATTTATCACATGATCCTTTGTGTTAGTTTCCCGCCACTTGTCTGTTTCCTTGGTTACCCTCGTTAGTCTAGTTCTGTTCAGCTGTGCTTAGTTTATCATCACCTGTATCACCTGTCCTTCATTAATTCAGTCATCTGTGTTTGCTACTTAAGTTCTCCCTTGTTCACTCCTTGTCTGGTCTCAGTTATGTATAGTGTGTGCCGTTGTGTATTGCTTGTTTTGAGAAACCGTCACCAGTAAACTTCGTCTGAGTAAAGTATTTGCTTGTCCTTGCAACTAAAGTGTCGCCAGACATTTATTTTAAATGCAATTTCATAATTACTTCTGATGTCTTTGAAATATTGTTAAAGTGTACTGACAGTCATAGTAAACTGAATATACCTTAATCCCATTTCTATTGAAACTTGTAATGTATTTAAAGATATTTGTAACTATTACACATTTGTCAGATGAAGTTGCAATTTAATAGCCTTTTGAATAACACGGTTAAAAATATAATCAAGTACTTTACACATGCTTTAGTAAGACAAAGGAAAGCACGACAAAAGATTATTAAAACGCAGTGATTTAAAGTAAATCTTTTAATTTGACAAATTACTATTATTCCAGAGTGCACTAAGTGTATACTTAAAGTCATGAAAGTTTACCCTCTTTAAGTGCACTTAAGTGGGATTTTCATTAATATTATATACAGTCAAACCAAAAATGCTTCAGACACCAGATATAATGTTTCTCTAGTGTGTACAGGACACTATAGTTCATTTATGTAAGTGAGGATAGCAAAATAAAGTAAACTGTGACATATTATACCCAACAATTCTTCATACAGTGACTACCAGTAAAACTGATAAAAATGTGGGACCAAAATGATTCAGACACTTTGACCCGAGCATGTTTTGCTTGTTTTTTCTTTAATTGCTAATGCGACCTTTGACACCACAGACTGAACAAAATGAAGCGTTGCTTGGTCATTGGTTGACATAAATTGGTATTATCTAATGGTGTAGTTAAATTTAACAGCTGATTGGTTGGTTGTAATCCATTACACCCCTTTCTATCAAAGTTATCTGACATTATCAAGACATATTTTATTACCATTTTCTAAACTACAGTATAGTGAATAAACTGTGATAATGTGTTTGAATAAATTTTGGTTTGACTGTATATATGCCTTAAAATGTAAATGTAAAAATACAGTAATAAGTAAAGTTAAATTTCAATTTACTCTAAAATATTTAGGCTATTTTGATAATACTTTCAGCTAGTAGAAAAAGTGTTGTAAATTGGTCCGTTTGACACATTTTACCATGTTTACTTTCTTCCACAATCGGCACAGAAAATGTGCAAAAGTGCAGATTCAGTGTGTGTCTATAGTGATGCAACGCCTGACATCACTGATTATTGACAGACCCATGGATGTTCAGGTGCCCTGGTGCACTATTAAACTGCTTGTTTAAAATGTGCTTTGTAAATAGTTGTAGCCTTGTATATGATACTCATACAATAATGTATTTCCCTCTGTTAATAACAGTATAAAATTTTAGTGCCTCATTAAATTTTACACAGCCATTAATGCCAGCTCGGTGTGTGTTGTGAATAACACTGTTAACTGCTGGTGTATATGGACTTGGTTTCCCCAAGTCGCTGAGTGGAGGCTGTCTCTTTTTCTATTTATTTATTTATTAATCTTAGGCTTTTAGCTTTGATGCTGACTTTTCCACAAGCATTATTCATTTCAATGTAACACAATGTGTAACCACTGTCTCTAATTTCATTATAATTCCCAAGAGAAGAATCATGCCGGAGAGTATTTCTCTCATGCCACTGAAAATTCAATGAACCCAAATCTTCATGTTTTGCAACTGTTTAAAACCAAATTTGCATGTGTTAAAACGCATCCTTTGCAAGTTGTTAGATGTGCGAAATTCAAAAGCCTTTCTCTCTCATGAAATGGGGGTTAAGAAACAAGTATTTCCAAGAATGCATTCAGTCAGTAGCCTTAAGGTGCGATTACATTCATGAAATTTTGCAGGCCAAAAAGGTCCATTGTCAAAAGTGAAGCAATGTATGAAGCACCGTTTACACAGAAGTCACTTTCAAACCAAGCACTTTCTGTTGGTCAGTAAAGCAAATCTGCATGAATTCCTATTGAAATGACTGGAAATCAAAATTTGCCGGAATAAAAATGTGTACGAATTGTACATTTTTATTCATACATTGGTCTAAATGTGTGAATGTCTCGTGGGATATTCAGTATCAGACTAATAATAAATATTTAGCTTCATATCACTTGGTTAGCATGAAAGGGAAGTTGCACTAGTCTTTTCTTCCCTATTGTGCTGTATATCCGAGTAAAACGCTTCTCACACAAGAACAAATGTAGGGCGGGGCTTGATTTTGTCTGTGGGGAATTGATTGGATGGTTGTGGTATGCAGGTTCTCTGATTTTTTCAAGCCAAAAAAAGGCACTGATAGAGCATGCTGGGAATGTGACAGTGTGTATAACATCACATGCTTTACATGAGGGCAAATACCACCCACATTTAGGTCAGGCCAACGGTCACAGGTGTCTAGATCCCAAATTTGTGCTCTCCAACTTCGGGAAAAGATCAAATTGTCAATATTGCAATCAGTATTATAAACAGAATTTCCCGTTTGTTGTCTTTCCTTAAGTTGAAATGTGATCTACGACCCTGACTGGTTGTGACATTTGGGTAAACAATTTTATTGTAGAATTCCTGACCTTTGTACTTTGGAGTTGCACGATGTTATCAGGCAAACGGGTCAAAATCTAACAGGGAACTTTTTCAGCCAATTTTTGCTCAACATATGCTGCTTGGTGAGGGTTCATTTTGGATTTGGGTACAATCATTTATCATTTCACACAAAAGCAGAACTTAGCATTTAGGAAACATGTTCATACTCCCACACCATCATAGCTAGCTGATTACATCACTTCATAAGTGGAAGATAGGAATGAAGATAACGGATGTAGAGAGATTTTAGATACAGGTTCAGGTTGTAAATACACATTCTTAAATCTCTTATCTGCTCATGATAAACAGCATAATGTATGGCTAAAGCCACACCAAGAACTGTAAATCTTTTTTAGGAATTAGCTTTGGTGGTAAAAGCCAAACTGTCCATATGTGTGTAGGATTGTAAAGCAATTTCACATCATGTATTTATAGAGGACAAGAACGCACAGATACAGGCACTCATGGTGTTTGAATACAAGATAATTTAAGTCGGCCTCAATGAACTTGTTCTAATAAAAGATTATGGAGGCATTTCTTGTCCTCCATAATGACAAGGAGATCAATTACTCAATATTGTTTAGATTTGTGCTTTTAAAAAACCAAATAGCAATTACACGTGTACATCCAGTTTAAACCAGCAGGCTTCAAAAGCTAAGAAGAGAGAAGTGTAGTGAAACTCTGTGGTTGGATCATGATTAGTGATGTTTGCTAAGGCAAGTACCACTATTATTACTCTTTATACTTACAGTTTTATGCACTTGAAGAAAAGTAGGGATGCGCAATATATCAGTCACCATATCGGTATCGGCCAATATATTAATTTCTAATGTTATTGTTATCGGCCCAATAAGAAAATTTGGCCGATATATGAAAGCTGATAAATAATGGATTATTTCCCTTCAGTTCAACATGATGGTTTTGAATTGCTTGAAATATGATTGAAATCACTTCAAAAAGGAAAATACGTGCGGTGCAAGTCTGTCATAAAGTTATAATAAAAACATTATAATTGTTTGTTTGGGACATGGCTTTTAATGGTGAGACTTTTGATTTTGTAATCAGGCTCTCAAAAATGACATAAAAATTTGGATTTAGATTTATCTGCCAATATATCGGTTATCAGCTTACAAATATAGCGAATTATCGGTTATCAATATCGATCAAAATTTTCATATCGGTGCATCCCTAAACAAAAGTATAAAAAAAACATTGGCATGTAATTCAACCTGAAGTACTATTTGTGCTATAGACTTGAATATTGTCTCAAATCACGCAGGTTTTTCAATTGAGTTAATTAGGGATGCACCGATATGAACATTTTGATCGATATTGATAACTGATCATTTGCTATATTTGCAAAGCCAATAACAGATATATTGGCCGATAAATCGAAATCAAAATTTGTATATAGAAGTTAAAAATTAACATATATCGGCCAATACCGATATGGTGGCCGATATATCATGAAACTTGTCTGTGGTTGGGATCATAATTAGTGATGTTTGCTAAGGCAAGTATTACTATCAGGCAGTAAATTCATCATTTTATTCTTATTTTTTTAATTCTCTTTACAACTGTTTTAATTCATATTTTTATTATTTTTATAAGTTTACCTTTGTTCTTATCTTTGGTTATTGTTATATTATATTATTTGGTTAGGACTGTCTGAATGGAAGAGATTGGAAAAGGGGAGCGGGTGAGCTTCACTCCGATAGGAGTGAGGATTTAATTATACTAAAGTTTGATAGTATAAGAAGTCGCTGATAGCGTCGTTACGGTTAATGGTAGCAGACTCAAGCGTGCTCAAGAAAGAGGGGCCCCGGTGGGCATTTAGTGCGGTCACTACCCCTACAGGAGTACGTCCCTGGATCGCTGCGGAGGTCCAGTAGGCATCGCAAACCTGCTCCATCTCTTCCATCTCAGATAGGGGATCCCCGAATTTAGAGAATCAGGCAGTTAGGGAGTAAATTCATCATTTTATTCTTATTTTTTTTTTATTCTCTTTACAACCGTTTTAATTATCCTTGTTTTTATTTTTAATTCTTATACATGGTATTCTTATTTCTTATGCATATGTTATCACTATTTTAATTCATTTTCTGTGTAAAGCACTTTGAATTACCATTGTGTATGAAATGTGCTATAAAAAAATAAACTTGCCTTGCCTTGCCTATTATTACTGTTTATACTTACAGTTTTATGCATTTGAAAATTCCCCTCCCTCTTGCCATACTATTTGTGCTATATAATCTCAAATCATGGCGGTTTTCAACTGTTTTACTTAGGGATGCACCGATATGAACATTTTGGCTGATACCGATAATTTGTTATATTTTAAAGCCGATAACCGATATATTGGCCGATAAATCTAAATCCAAATTTGTATGTAATTTTTGAGAGCCTGATTACAAAATCAAAAGTCTCACCATTAAAAGCCATGTCCCAAACATACAATTATGTTCTCATTATAATTTTATGTAGCCTATATGACAGACAGAAACTGTATTTTCCTTTTTTTTAAGTGATTCCAATCATATTTCAAGCAATTCAAACCCATCATGATGAACAGTGTGCATCTTAAGTGTCTCAGCTGAAGGAAATAATCCATTATTTATCGGCTTTAACCCTTAAACAGGCACGGCCTATAAGGGTCTTCCCTAAGGGCCCCGGTCCTGGAACGAGATTTCTACTGGCCCTCCCACCACCCACAACCAACCCCTGACTCGTCACCCCGGAATTCGTAATAATGCAATGACCAGTACAGGGAGCCCAGTTTACCTTGAAACACCATTCATTGTCAATACTGTGGATAATCCTTTTTTTATACCCTAAACAGGCAACGTGTACTGGGAGGTACATACTTTTCAAAATGCTGTAAATAACAGCATGAGCAACTTAATTTTCTTTTTCAACATCTTAAGACAATGTTCACAATTAATATTAGCAGTTGTTTTGCATTTTTTCCTGAAAAATTAAGATTAATATATATTTACTTATCACAAAATCTGAATGTCCTGCACCAATGGCGCCCATGTTGGGTTTAGGTCAGGCTGACTAATTGATCACAGAAAACTTGAAATAAATCATGTGACCAGCATACTCAAGACAGACCAGGCTATGATAAATGATAAAAGGATTTGATAAAAACATCTTTCTTATGCCCCAAACAAGACACTAAATAGTATGTAACTTGTGGGTTACGTTGCCTGTTTTAGGGTTAATATATCGGCCACATTTTCTTATAGGGACGATAACGATAACATTAAAAATGAACATATAACGGCCCATACCGCCATCCCTAGTGTTAATAATTTTCTAAGTGATTAGATGTGCAGTTTTCAAAATGATAAAATGAAATTATCCCATATAATTATATGGAGGAACTGGGCCATTTCTAGACAGACTTGACTTTTTGGGGTAGTACAAAAACAACCAGGACACCCTGGCAACTGAATAACAATGCCCTGGCAACCGAATAACAATGCCCTGGCAACCAACATCCTAGCATCACTTTCCACGGGCAAGTTCTCATATTTCCTTTAGAATAATTTTTTTTCACATGTCGAAGGTTTGCTCTCAAAATTCAGTCTGTGTAGCACGACTTAACACCTCCAGAACTGTGATTCAGCCGTTTGGGCTGTCGACTCTTTCAGCTTATCGCTGTATTATGATGGAAACCATTTTGGATGAAATTAAGCACAAATAATCCCAACCAACAAAGGCGAGCAAGCCCAATCACGCTCAGATCAAAGTGTTTATTCATAGCTAACGGAGCTTTTGCACGCTTCACGGTCGAGACACGTTCAGTCACCACTCTCTGAAACCCGAATCTAGAAAACAAGGGTTGTTTTGAAAATGTGAATGAAGATATGGTTATGTTTTGAATTTCATTTTAGCAGAGGGGAGCAGAATACATGCGGTTGGAGACAAGAGCCAGAGGCGAGAAATCTCCCTCGAAAATCCCTCCTGAAGACCGACAACTTTATTGCTTTGTAATATCCAAGGCCTCACGGGAAAAACCCTCGACCTCTTGATCTAAAGTGTTCTAGACCTTTGGCAGACACAGTAACCCTTACCCCAAAATTAGTTAGGGCAAAACCTTCGGAAAGGGCAGCGGAACATGGGGTGGTGAGTGAAAACCTATCACATCCTTGTCGTGTACCTCCTTGGGGTATGGCCTGACCTTTGACCTCCAGTCCACACAGAGCAAGCTTTCATAGTCCTCCTTTTTCATTCACCTCCTCCAAAATATTTGATTTTGACACACGATTTGTTCCTCTGGTTGGCCTCCATAGGTAGGTGCATTCTAAATAGCTGTTGGAATGTGCACTCAAACAGCGAGCTTTTTGTTTCCCTTTGGGGAATGACCTTTGACCCCTACAACAGGAATAATGCCAAGTTAAAAAAACACAGCATGGGTCTCTACTTTAGTGTGTCAATCATCTAGACATGTCTCCCTTGCTTAAGTGCTTAAGAAACGTCCCCTTCACATGATAAAACGCCAACGTGAGCTGTACAAACACATTTACCGCCACCGCCGCTGTCAAGATAAAGCTGTTATTTACAAGACGCGATATGTTACCGAGCTAATGATGTAGCGTCTGTTTGTTTTATGAACATAAATGTCATGTCTCATAATAAGCACTTTGGCTTTACAATTCCATTGACTTGTACACCAAAACTATAATCTTATATACTGCATTTTATATTTATAGTTTTCACTGCAGAAAAGGCCTGACAGTTTTCCATCTCAAAAGAAGAAAATTTTTTATATGTAAACAAAATGCAAGTTTTAGGCACTTGTGATCCATATACTGCAATCTCAATCACTAAAAACGGCGAGACGTTTTAAAACGCTTAACGTGAAAAACACTTAAAGCACCTAAAACAGTGATATTAAAAGATCAAACTCAGTACAGTTTATTGATGATGCATACTATATATGAGCAAGCAGATGAGCCCTAGAATATGAACACAAATTTGAATAATATTATATAGCTTTATACAACAGTTCTTTCTAGTTTTCGAATCTGATTGGCTGAGAGCCTTTTCTAGCCGTGCAATATTCTCCCAGTATCAGCACTGGAGCCGTTTTACCGTTTGTATCACTCCACTTGCGGCGACTGTCATGGCGGATGAGCAAATGCACCGTTTTACGTTTTTTTTTAGGTGAGAATGTAGTTATTTAGACCCCAAATATATGACTCATATATAAACATAGAGCCTGTTTTACGATTTTTTTAGACGCTTTCGTAGATGCGAGCTCCTGGCCGTCAACGGCCGTGTACCCGCACAGCTTCATCTCGGACAGTCGTTCGGGAATTTGCCACTGGCTCTTACTGTATGTAGATAGTGGTTAAACATGAGAAATCATTCATATGGGGTAAATCTTTTGTATTATTAATCTATTACTTGTTCCAGAAAAAAATCGATTTGGCTAAAGGCAAAAGTTTCATAACTTTATATTTAGGCTCTATTTAACTTGAATCCTGTACTAGAGCGCTGCTTTTGTATATTTGACAATTGTTTGCTTGTGTTTATTTCCTGTTGTCTTTTATAATGGCTATTGTTGTTAATTTAAATATTGCTGTTCAATAAATATAATTTTATATAAATAATAAGCCGTATTTGGTAGTGAGAAAGGGTCCGTGAGTGTAGTCTTGAAATTAACTTTAGTTAAAGTTACATTATTACGCCATTAAACAAGGAAGTTGTTTTAGCGTTGTCATGGGAATCCTCTTAACTTTTAAAAGTTATTTATTTTAAACTGATTTTTTTATAATGGATATAATATTATGGACTTTGACTGAAGAATGAATGCTATATCAGATGCAGGTAATACACTCGTTTAGTCGATCTCTCTCTCATTATACCATAATACTCTACATAATGCAATAAGCTTCAGTGAAGCGACTCCTAGCTCTAAAGTGACGTGTCAGAATCAGTGACGGAGGCTTGGGCTCGACTGGTAAACTGTCAACTTGAGATTTGAATCCATGGTGGAAGGAAGTAGTTCTGCACAAAAGAGGGTTTTTAAAGTCACTCCGTTGTCGTTTCTTGTTTATTTACACACTTGTGCCGTCAAACGTTTGTATAAACACAATATCACACCTGTAGCCTTGCGATATGGCTCTATATCAGTGATTATCACAGCCGTGCTGATACAGCCATATCACACTATATATACTTGTGTGATATTGCTCATATATTCATCTCTGTATCTAGGTGAGTTAATGCTTAGGTTAAAGTTTTGTTGTGTTAAACTTATGATGCTTGCCGTAAGTAGCATCACTGACTACTGTACCAAATGTGTGGTGTGCCCAGATATTATGTTAAAAACAACAGTCTATTCCAAGTGACAAAAAAATAAATAAGCATGAATTCCGTCCTACATCACCCTATGTTTCACTGACCTTGAAGAGCTGTAGAAAATGAGAGAGAGAGAAGAACATTCACTGGCAGAAACATTCTGAAGGTGTTGGAGAAAATGAAAGAGAAGAGAGGGCATTGGAGGTATCTATGGTTACCTTGGCTTTATCACTGTTTGTCTTGGATTGCAAGTGCAATAAAGTGAGAAAGAATGCTGGAGTGAGAGCTGTTATTGCATGAGCATTCTTTCACACAAAGTCACCAGGAGACGACATAGGAGGTCCGGCATTTCTCCTTCTCTCTCTCTCAGTTCCATCTGCTCTACATGTTTGATAAACTCTTTTCTCATTCAAATGCCCTACAATGTCACATCTCATCTATGTGCACCAGGGCCTTTTTTAGTAAGAGAATTAAGTTTATTCCTGTCTTATTATTTAAATTGAGTGCGCCAGGGGAGTATGCATTTTTGTAGGTCAACCGGAAGTTTGCAACAGCCTTCCCTCAACAAAAAGCAAATAGGAATTTTTGTAAGCTTCTGACAACTCTGAGATCTTCAAGTTGGAATGTTTGAGTTATAATAGTTTGCAAGAGCATGATTATAAAGTCTGTGAAAGCGACTATAGTGAGTAGATACGTTTATCTGTTCTGTCATTAATTATGTTATTTTTGGGAGGGGTTTTCTGCACACAAAGTCGTCTCATCGCTTCATAACATTAGGGTTGAACCACTAGAGTCACATGGACTATTTTAACAATGTCTTTACTATCTTTATGGGCCTTGAAAGTGTTAATTACATTGCTGTCTATGGAGGGGTCAGAGAGCTCTCGGATTTAATCCAAAATATCTTAATTTGTGTTCTGAAGATGAACAAAGGTCTTACGGGTTTGGAACGACATGAGGGTGAGGAATTAATGACAGAATTTTAATTTGGGGGTGAAATAACCCTTTAATATTTCCGACAACCTCTGTAGTCCCATTTAGTCTTTTTCAAGAAGTAAAAGCTTTTTTTTTTTAAATCATGAAAGGGGATGTTTGTAACGTTCAGTTTGGTTTCTGTTTCATTTTCATGGACTTTTAGTTTGTAGATCTGTGTTTCCTTTTTGTTTCCATGGTTTTTAGACTGTTCTCATTTGTTGTCATGGCAACTCAATGTTTAATTAGTTTCACCTGCTTCTTGTCAAAGCAGGTGAAACTATATAAAAGAAGACTATACTCTATGATGACTTATGGGAGAAAGTACAATGCCCAATATAGTGAATAAGCCCTGGCCTAAAAGAAAGAGCCAATCGTTGATTAGTAAAGTCATTGCATCACTGCAGCTGCCGTTAGAAGCTCCGGTTCCCATAGAAACAGGCAGTGTACAGTTTTTTTGTCATGATTCGAGCATTTAGAAACAAAATTTATGAGACAGTTGTTGTCAGATTTCATTGGGGATTTCAAACATGAAATTTAACCGTAAGCTTGGTGAACAGTTTTGGAGAATTTGATGTTTCCCCATTCAAAGAGATAGGAGCTGCACTTGCATGCCCGAGAGGTGTTTCAAAGATGGCCGCCGAGTGAAAGGACTTTTCTTAAAGGGACTTTGTTCTTGTTAAGGTCTTTAGTTACTCTGTGACTGCATCGTTCAAAGGCCGATTGCATCATAAAACATTTCAAAATAGTTTCTAGGGTTAAAAAAACCCAACCTTTAATTTTTAAGCAAATAAAATGTATCAGCAAGTTCACACGTGTGTAAAACACAGTAGCAGTTACAGATCAGGGTTATTATAGTTTATTCCAACAAAAAAAAATAAAAAAAACATATATATATATATATATATATATAGGCTATGTTAATGTAATAAACTAAAAGCTAAAACTAAAACTGAATTAAAAATGTATAAATGTATACTAGACATATTTAAAAAATGACAAAAAAACACAAAGAAAATTATGGAAGCCCGTTTCCGCCACTAAATAAAAAAATAAAAAGAGTAATTGCGACTTTTTATCTCAGAATTCTGACTTTTTTCTCACAATTGCGAGTTATAAAGTCACAATTCAGAGATTTCGACAATTCGATTTTTTTCTCAGTCAGAATTGTGACTTTATATCACGCAATTGTGAGAAAAAAGTCAGAATTCTGAGATATAAAGTCGCAATTACTCTATTCATACAAAATTACAAAAATTTTAAGTAAAATTAAAAATACAAAACTAAAACTATAATAGTTTCTCAAAGACACTAAAGTACTATGGTGCAGATCAAATGCTAGCATTTGTTAGTCATGAGAGAAGTCCTAGATCCTATTTTGCATGAAACACAGCATTAAAATATGGCTAAAAGAGGCATTTTAGAAGCCTTTCCATTGTAAGTGTATTATGATGCTTTAAAATGCAGTTTAGTTAGACAGCGTGCTCGGATTTGGAGCAGAGCAATTGTGTGTTATTCACTACAGCTGTATCATTCTGTCCCCTCCTGATAAACAACATAAAGACTGAAATGCATTCAGCTTCTCTACCAACCCCCCTCAACAGCTCTCCAGGATCCTGGCCCCACAATTCACAGCGTGATCCTCAAGATGGGGGCCAAATTATTTCCTGTGTTACCCCCTCCTCAAGATGTATCATCCCTATGGTTGTAGACCATCATCACCGCTATCTCTCCCTCTTTCTCTGTCTCCCTCTCTCCTCTCCAAAGAGGCTGGAGAATTGAACACTCAGCTATTATTAGTCTGTGAAAGGACAATGTTTGGAGGAGCCATTTGGCGAGATATGGGGTGAGGAGGAGAGAGCGCAAAGGGGTGCCAGCCTACCTTTTCTTCTCCATTTCTCTTCTCCGTTCTGCCTTTCTATTGCCCTTCTATCGAGGAGTACAATTGCTTTTCCCTGCACAGTAGGGAAGATGTTTTCGCCATGGAATGCTTAAACCAGGAGGGGTCTTCCATGACTGTTTTTTGTTAAAATATGTCAAGATTTATTCATTCTTGGATTCAAATCTAAAATCTCTGGGAATCATCAACGTTATTCATTATGTTCTCATAAGACATATTGACCCCTTATTAGTACTCTTTTGCAATACACCCTCCAGCGACTGACTTGGTAAAGTGAAACCCCATCAGAAACATTACAACACTCAGGATTGCATGGATTGTATCACAACACACCATAAATGTAGTGAGGCCATCTGAACAAAAGCTTGCAAAAACAACCCCCCCTCCACCAAACTTTACACTTGGCACAATGCAGTCAGGCAAGTCCCGTTCTCCTGGCAACCGCCAAACCCAGACTCGTCCATCGGATTGCCAGACAGAGAAGCGTGATTGTTCACTCCAGAGTACACGTCTCAACTGAATCCAGTCCAGTGGCGGTGTGCTTTACCCCACTGCATCCCACGTTTTGCATTGCACTTGGTGATGTAAGGCTTGGATGAGCTGCTTGGCCATGGAAACCCATTCCATGAAGCTCTCTACGCACTGTTCTTGAGCTCATCTGAAGGCCACATGAAGTTTGGAGGTCTGTAGCTATTGACTCCGCAGAAAGTTGGTGACTTCTGCGCACTGTGACCCTCAGCATGCGCTGACCCCGCTCTGTGATTTTACGTGGCCTATCACTTCGTGGCTGAGTTGCTGTTGTTCCCAATTGCTTCCACTTTGTTATAATCCCACTAACAGTTGAACGTGGAATATTTAGTAGTGAGAAAATTTCAGGAATGGACTTATTGCACAGGTGGCAACCTATCACGGTACCACGCTTGAGTTCACTGAGCTCCTGAGAGAGACCCATTCTTTCACAAATGTTTGTAGAAGCGTCTGCATGTCTAATGCTTGATTTATACACCTGTGGCCATGAAGTGATTGAACACCTGAACTCAATGATTTGAAGGGGTGTCTCAATACTTTTGGCAATATAGTGTATATCATCATAGAGCTAACAGAGATGTACCTTTAAGAGTTTACCTTTAAGTGAATTTTAGCAGAGTTTTTTTAATGTTAGTTTGAAATTGAAAAAAAAAAAAAAACACTTATGTTTTTTTTCTTAATTCAAAAAATGTTTCAGCAGTTTATGATGTGCATCATGATGTACATTATAATGCAGTTATGTCTATATTCACTTGTAGCAATCTTGTTAAATCCTACGTTATGAAGACAAAATGTCCCCACAAAGATGGCAATATCCGAAATCCTTGTCCTTGTTGGGACATTTGTTGGTCCCCATGAGGAAAACAGCTAATAAATCAGATTAAATGTTTTTTGAAAATTTAAAAATTCAGAAAGTTTTGTGTGATGGGTAGGGTTAGGGGTAGGGTAAGAGGAGAGAAAATACAGTTTGTACAGTATAAAAACCATTACGTCTATGGAGAGTCCCCATAAAACATGAAAACAAAACGTGTTTGTGTGTGTGTGTGTGTGTAGTTTAAGTAGTATACATTTATAATATCGGCCACACAGTTATCAGCCATAGCATAGCAGTATATCAGTATATAGCAGTATATAATGTCAGTCCCTGGGACCAAATGGTTTTATTCTGCTCATACTTCAATGCTGGCCTCTTTTGAACCCATCACCCCGAGCTCTGTGTACAAACAGACGTGTGAGCCAGAGACCTTGATGGAGTGCCCAGATCAATTTGAGATTGAGGGATACATTATGAGAAAAATGCTTACAGAATTTAATCTAACCCATTTGTCAAAATCCTGCCAACCCATACCTAAGTTCTGAGAATTTTCTGGATTTTTTACATTTCGCAGGCAAAACACCTTGGAAGCAGAAAGCTGCCATTTTAATTCTTACCTATAAACAAAGCACAATCAACCCTGAATCAACATTTCTCTGCCCTTTAGATAGTTGTACTCCCAGAGCAACTTTTGCTTAGGTTGTCAGATTTTGTATAGGTTAGTTGAGGAAAGAACTCATCTGAATGTAACCTCAAAGATCAAAACATAGTGCAGAGTCTTTTCATTAATTTATCATTCCATTACTTTCTTTTGCGCCTCTTCATCTTATATAAGGTCCACAGAACCATTGATTTTTCCGCTACATGCTGTAGAGATTGTATCAATATCCTCGGGTCCAGAATCAAATCAAGTGTAAGTACTGCTCTTCAGGGGTGGTTAACAATGAAAAGGTCTCTTTATTAGAAATACCGTACCAGCCTAACCATGTTCAATCCCAGTCAGTGCTCTCTCATGACGGACCACGACCAACACTCGAACACTGATCAATACCAAACTCTCTCTCATCAGAAATAATCACGGTGTTCTTCCCTGTAGCTCCTCCACCCAATCTTGTTGATGGAATGCCAAGGCCAGGATTATGGGATGATTGTCACATGGCTTTTATAATCACACGCCATGTCTTGTCAAATATAAGGGGATATTCCTTCCTTACGTTGTGCAAATTTGGAATTTCCAAGTTCAACTAGGAATGTGTGCGCCATTCAGAATTGAATTGAGACTTCCTTTTGTACTGTAGTTTTGTAATAATAATAATAAAAAAAAATGCTTAAAACTCCTTGAAGTTTTAAAGTTTATAGAGTCCTAAAACCTGGAAACAAGTTATTTTGATCATCCGATTCCGCTGTCCTGAATTGAAAGGGTTTTTGAATAACCCTGTCTGTGGTAAACACAAGCACAAGATATTTTCACTTTCATTTTCTATGACATAAAATACATCAGTAATAACCCCCCTTGTGATTTTTTTAAAAGTGTTTACTTGTCTTGTAAAAGGCAGTTGTTAACAAGTTGTCTGGCACATTAAATGTCATCAGCCGAACCCTAGCCTAACCCTTTTACAGCCTTGATTTGTTTATAATCGCACTCTTACTTTCTGACTAGATTATGCTTAGTGATGGTGACACTAAAGTCATGCAACTGTGGTATTTGTTTATAGCCTAACTTTAGCTTTTTACTTCTGGCGATTTGTATTTGGGCTTCAAAATCCATTAAAGTTATGTTGATTTGTGACAAGCAAAATGTTGCCCACGGAGCCTTTATCTGCAATAATCAGGGCTTGACATTAACCTTTTTGCTGACCAGTCACTGTGGCTAGTTACTATCCACTCAGCAATTTCACTGGCCACACTGACATTGATACCATGATGAAAACATGCCATATAGGTATTTTTAATATTATCTCATAATTTGGCAGCAGGAATATTAGGCTGCTCTCACTTTAAGACCTGACGCACGGATCCATTATACTGTTACACGTGCATTTCTCTCTTAACTGTTTTTTTTTTTTAAAAAAGGACTGACTGTGTGTATTTGACTGTTTAAGTGCAATAAGCAGCAAAAAAGGAATCAATTTAGTACTGAGAGGCGGCTTTATGTGTGATCACTTTGGGTGACTGTGGATCCCACAGTGAATTTCAAGCCCTGTAACACCAACAATATTCATCCGGAGCAAATAAAACGAGTGAGTGAGTGGAGGCGGGTTTGTGTGTCACTCACTGTCGGAGAGATTAGAGCGAGAGAACACTACATTACACTTTACTCTCAGATGCCTTTTTTAAAAGTCTACAATTGAAAAATGTATATATAATATAAACCCACCAAAGTGGCTAAGACTTGATCTTAGTGCTGCGTTCGACACTATAGATCATAAAATGCTCTTATACCGACTACAAAAATACACTGGTATACAGGGACAGGCATCAAGGTGGTTTAGATCATATCTATCAGACCGTTACCATTTTGCCTATTTAAACAGGGAAAAATCTAAGATAACGTCAGTAAATTATGGAGTGCCACAAGGCTCTGTGTTAGGCCCTCTGTTATTCTCAATATATATGCTGCCATTTGGTAATATTATAAGAAATGTTAAAGTTTCCATTGTTATGCAGATGATACTCAGTTATATATTTCATCATGACCAGATGAAATCTCTAAATTATCCAAATTGACAGAGTGTTAAAGATATAAAATACTGGATGACCTGTAATTTTCTTCTATTAAATTCAGATAAGACTGAACTTTTACTTATTTGACCAAAAATTTTACACAGGATCTCTTACAATACAATTTGCATTTAGAAGGATGTACTGTTACTTCATCCTCTACAGTTAAAGACCTGGGTGTTATATTAGACAGCAACTTGTCTTTTGAAAATCATATTTCATATGTTACAAAAACAGCCTTCTTCCACCTCAGAAACATCGCTACGCTACGGAACATGCTATCTGTCTCTGATGCAGAAAAGTTAGTTCATGCATTCATGACCTCTAGACTAGATTACTGTAATGCATTACTAGCTGATTGTCCTGCATCCTCAATAAACAAGCTACAATTAGTCCAAAATGTAGTTGATAAAATTAGTTATATTATCATATTTTCTTGACCTAGTAAAAAATCTAGCATCTCTACACTGGTTACCTATTAAGTTCCGTATGAATTATAAAGTATTGCTACTGACGGTTTAGCTCCTGTGTATTTAACTGATCTTCTATCGCCCTATAATCCATCTCGCGCTTTAAGATCACAAAACTCTGGGCTTTTAGTACCTAGGATATCTAGTCCACTAAAGGAGGGAGAGCTTTTTCACATTTTGCTCCTAAACTCTGGAATAGCCTTCCTGGTAATGTTCGGGGCTCAGACTCACTCTCACAGTTTAAATCTAGAAGTATATGATTTTTAGGAAAAAATAAGCATGAAGGTCCGCCCCTAAACCTAACTTGCAGTGTGGTGTAAGCAAATCATATGAAATCATTAAAAAATGAATGACCAGAAGAGTCTAAACTATAATTTGTTGTATTAGAGAGAATCAAGGTGACACTTCCTTTTGGGGTGGCCTGCAAATGTACGCCATCCCTCCAGCGCAGTGCTCCATAGTTTCAATAGGATAGATCCCACTTAATCTCGAACTACAGAACTTTTGCTCAAGCATCAGACAACAGAAAGCCTTTATTTTCTGAAGCTAGCAAGTAAAGCATCACACATCCGACTTTGCATATGACGACCAGTGGCTTTCTCTAGTTCAACAGGGTTAGGTTGGACATATTTCAGGGTGTAGGGTAGCAAACATGGGCATGTTAGCAGTGAACTAACGATCATCCCATGTGACTGGCTTTGCAGTTTTAAGCTTTAGGCATGGTGTGAGATAAACGTGATGTAAACTCTCCTCCCCTCACCACCCTTCCTCACGCCGAGCCCAGTATGGCATCTCCAGCCTCATGTGGAGCGTGGACTAATTGCGGCAGGCGAACACTTTAGGCCCATTAAAAGGTGTGAGACCCCCTCTTTGTCCCCCTGTTGGAACAGATGGCTTTGGCAGCCTTCAGGATTCTGTTTAACTAATTGCCAGCACTCCGAGGACCCAGAAAGGGGTCCACAACACCGTCACTGCTTCTCGGCACAAGCCAGGCGCCTGAGGGGGAAAGGTCAAGGCCAAGGCTAGAAGCAGGAGGTGGTGAGGTAAATATAGGCGTGGTGCCTAGCCACCCGCGGTCCTCTCGGGAGGGAAGGAGGAAGGAAGAGAAGATTGTTTCAGGAAACTGAGTGCTGTCAATGCAGGATCTGTTTTACGGAGACATATTGTGATCAGTATGAGGTGACATCGAAGGCAGGGGAGAGTCACTGAGTTCATATTGGATGTGTTCGACTTCGGCTGTGCCTGGATTTATCCGACTGGAGATGTGAAGTCAGACGCGTAGAGATGCTTGCACTGTGTTTGCATCACAGATGAAGTGGGTTAGATGCAATATTTATGAAATACACAGACGTCTCAGAAGTTTCCATGTAGAAACAGAGACAGTTTTGGGTAACACTTTATTTTAAGGTGATGTTGTTACGGTGTAATTAAACAAGTACTGAGTAATTAACTACATGTACTTACTATAGGCTTAAGGCTTGGTTTAGGGTTAGTGGCTTGCAATTATGCATATATTACTGTTATTGTAAGTACATGTAACTTCTGTAACTACATCACCTTAGAATAAAGTGTTACCCAGTCTTAATATTTCATTTTAATGCTTAAAAGTCAGAAGAAGTGACAGATTGTTTCCTCCATATTGGCAATTCTTTCATATTGTGACAAGAAAAGAAAAAAAGTCGGCACATCAAAGCTTCAAAATATGCAAAAAGTTTTAATAGTGGACTCACACACTGGTTACGTTTCGAGCAACACAAACTCTTTGTCAGACAATTAAAAACTTTTTCAACAACATTTATAAAAAATAAAACTAAAATCATGCAACACAAAAGAAAAAGTCAAAATTTAAACATGCATTAATAATAATAACAAAAAAATAAGTCCACTATTAAAACTTTTTTCATATTTTGGAGCTTTGGTGTACCGACCTTTTTTCTATTTTTATTATTTCTTTTGTCGAGCACCCAATATTTTTGCCGGTGATGTGCGTGCTTTGTTCCTGTTTTTCCATATTGTGACAAACATGGATAATTAAAAAAGAAAAAATCTAGAGGAAAAAAAATCAGTTGTTGATTGGATGTTGAGGTGTGGGCGTGGCTCACAAAATTTGCGGTCAATAGTGGAGGCGTGGTGTTTAAGTGGACTAAATGCCTGGATAATAGTGATGGGTCGTTCGCGAATGAGCCGGCTCTAAGAGCCAACTCTTGTAGGTGAACGTCGGGAGCTGGCTCGCATATCTGAAGAGCTGACTCTATTTTTTAAAAATATAGCCTATAGAAATTAAATCATAGTAAAATTAAATCATGATTTAAATTTTATTTAAAATAATAGACTAATTCAAAGAACAACCAAAAAATAATTATATAGGCCTAAAGACGCACACACATTCATTTCGACAGTATGATCAGCCTCACATTCTGTTCCTGTCAATCAAGCGGTGTCAACCAATTATTCTGCGTGCGTGCGTGCTTGTGTGCGTGCACATAACATAACTAGTGAGATAGTTCATACTGGTTATAACATGGCAATAAGGAAGAGAGACAAAGAGGGACCAGTTTAATCCTTTCAGTTATTTATTTTTCTTTAATATGGGTTCTATTATGTTGTTCAGATGTTTCTATACATTAAAATGTTGTAATTTAAATGCAAATAGTTTAATAGTATTATTTTTTCATAACAAATCAATGCATTTTTAGAGAAATTGTGAGACACTGTGAGTATGATTTCATTTAATAATTTAATTAGAATGGTTTTCACACCTATTATAGTCAAAGTCATAGTTAAAACATTTATTTTTTAAAGAGCCGTTTGTGAGCCAAAAGAGCCGGCTTTTTTCAGTGAGCTGAGTCCGGCTCACGAAAAAGAGCCAGAATGCCCATCACTACTGGATAAGACTGGCATATTTCACCAGAGAGAAGTCTGTCGTTTTCACTGGAAGTTTGATGATATTTTGATTAAAAACCAAAAAAACATAAAAAAAATTAAAATAAACATCGATGATTGATAATAAGATCTATAACATGCACTAACAAATTTCAGTAGATTGGGTACATTTTTATTTCATGCCGACTTTAAAGTTGAATTAAGAGTGGTTTTGCTTCAGGACTTTTTACCATGATTTTTGCCATGTTCAAATCACATCTTTGAAGGATGATATAAAGTTGACATGAAGTCACAGTAAATCTGAAAAGTCTAACAACAGCACATAAGACTTGAGAAACTTTCTAGAGAGGGTTTGAGTGTGCTATCAATCAACTGTCAGCATGTTGCTGTTTAAGTAACCAAAAATATTAAAGGAATCTAAATGAACTCACTTGGTTAGTCGATCACTCTGACTCAACCCTACTGTGTAAAATATCATATAAAACTCGAAATATCAGTATGCTTTAGGCACTACAAACACAGTTTTAGTCTATTTGCAGCAGGTACTTGTCAAGGCCTTGGGAAAACATTGTGGTTATAGTACTGCAAATGGAATGTTGTGTGGGATTTATATATCAGTGATTACAGTGCCATTTAGAATCAACATCCCATAATAATGCCACTTCTACAGATCAATGTTGATTAAAGATATCAATGTCTATTAAATGCAACTCACATACGCCCACACATACATTAATATAAAACTCGATGTGGTTGCATAATGCATTCAGAAATGGACCTCTGGAGATCGAATACTAATTGAAACCCAAAACTGTATGTTGGAGAGACAGAGGTTGAGTGTGTGTTTGCAAATGTGTCCGTGTGTAGCTGGGTGGCTTTGGGGGCACCAAACGCAGGGATTTATTCATTGCCTAATGAATGTGACATTTAGCTGATATTTGCATGCCATGTGCCGGTGCTTTTTGCATGCAAAACGCTAAGCTTAGATTAAATAAGTCTTGGCAATTACATACAATGATCCATGCACTTATTTAGTGCGAGTTGCCCGCACTGGTCTGGATGTTTGTCCCCGGCAACTTAATGTCAGAGAGCTCATTAGCCGCTACAAACTGACCTGCGAAACATTCAAAACAAGGAAACACAGAACTGAATTTAATATCCAGCCTCGGCAGATCCCCGAGTGATGTGATTTTGTTCAAGTGTCCATAACCTTGAAAACAGGATGCAGGTTGCCACGGTGACCCTCTGTCACATTCTATTGGCTCGCTGCTCATCACTCGTGTGATGAGGGAAGATTACAGTTAACAAATTTACCCGGTAACCGGGCGAGTTGCTTGGGCGTGCTCCCTACAGATTTGCTCCCCCCGGCTCAAAGGACACATGATGAGATTGTAGGGCTGTCTAGGGTGTCGACTCGTGCCGGATCAGATTAAATTCTGGGAGCGATGGCATTACTTATCTAATGGATATGTCACGGTCACCGTTTGACTGGCAGGCTGCAGAATAACGCACGTCTACTGGCTTCATTTAAGACGTGTTTAACAATGTTAGCCTGCAAACCTGAGGCCTGAACTGTCGGTTAATGTTAAATGACAAGGGAAAGAGTATGAAACCGAACAGAAAATAATACTTTTTTCATGCAGGATGACAAGAAAGGTGTGGCTCTTTGATTAGAAAATGAAACAATTAAGAACAATAGTTGGTGGCATGTCTCCTTCAGTTGGTTAAAATGTTGTTATGCTATTTTAAAGGTGCCTAATTTTATTCTGGAGCCTCGTACAATAGGTTTACATGCATCAAAGGCCAAAAAAACACTAACTTTAACATAATACACACTGCAGATGACCCAGTCTGTTGTGATTGGTCTACTCTGCTCTGATTGGTCAGATGACCCAGTCTGTTGTGATTGGTCTACTCTGCTCTGATTGGTCAGATGGCCCAGTCTGTTGTGATTGGTCTACTCTGCTCTGATTGGTCAGATGGCTCAGTCTGTTGTAATTGGTTCGTGCAGGAAGTGAGACTGGAGTTACTGACGACTCGTTTCAGGGAGTTCAGAATCGCTTCTTTTTCTTTTAGTACACAATAACTCCATTTATCTGCACTTTGCCCTTTAAACTTTGCAGACATTTTATATTCACAAACAGCTTCATTACACACTCCATGAAAGATAGTATCTGAAAAAGCACAAAAGGCACTTTAATTAATTTTCACATGCATAAATAAACAATATAAAATCCAATGCAGCTGCTGAGGTGGTTGCTCTCCTGACATTTGGACACTGTTAAGGTGCTAATGCCCATGGCTGTGCTACTTTCACTCTTTCTGCTAAGATCACACTCATTAATGGAAAGGTCTGTCATGACAGTTGTAGCAAGCAATCACGCTAATAGGATTTCAGAACAATGTTTCACTTTCTGTGCGTAATTAAATGTGAAGCAAAAAACATTCTGTTGAGACCTCAGGGACACATTATTGTTTGTGTTCAGCTTAACTGAAGAAATATTACTCCTCATAGGAAGACAAATTATTATAACTTACTTACACTCACAATTTACTGTTAATATGAAGGAATTTTACCTTTTTTCCCACAGGTGTTTTACCCATATTTTGAATTACGCGTTGTGTTTTAGGGTTAAAGGAAATGATAATGGCAGGGAAGAAAATGTGTGCAACAGCAAAGTTTTGATCATGTTTATTATTTAAAGGCATTAGAAATTAATTTATCATATATGATACAGTTGGCTTTTTTATTACTGTAAAATAATTGTATATATATATATATATATATATCCACTTGCACTCACACACACACACACACGCACCACACACACACGCACGCACACACACAGACACACACACACACGCACACACACACTCACTCACATGCACACACACTGGCCCATAGTGAAAAACTCTCTTAGTATATATATATATATATATATATATATATATATACTAAGAGAGTTTTTTACTCTTTTTTTCTATATATATATATATATATACTAAGAGAGTTTTTCACTATGGGCCAGTGTGTGTGCATGTGAGTGAGTGTGTGTGTGCGTGTGTGTGTGTGTGTCTGTGTGTGTGTGTGTGCGTGTGCGTGTGTGTGTGGTGCGTGTGTGCGTGCGTGTGTGTGTGTGTGTGAGTGCAAGTGGATGTGTGCGAGTGTGCGAGTGTGAGTGTGAGTGTGTGTGTGTAAGAGAGAGAGAGGGTGTGTGTGTGTGAGTGCATGTGTGTGAGTGTGAGAGTGTGTGTTTGTGTGTGAGTGCAAGTGTGTGTGCGTGCAAGTGTGTGTGTGTGTGTGCGTGCGTGCCTGTGAGTGTTTGTGTGTGAGTGTGTGTGTGTGTGTGCATTTGAGTGCATGAGTGTGTGTGTGCGTCTGTGCGTTTGAGTGTGTGTATGTGTGTGTGTGTCCTCGTCCTCCGGGTGCTGTGCATTGAGTCTTAAAGTGTCTCTAATTATCCCTGACCTTCTGGGACGTTCTCCACTTTCAATCCTCACCCCTGTGGCTTCTTTCAAAATGTCCTCTTTCTTTCTTTTCGTCTCTCTCCTCTTCCTCCTGTTTGTCCCTCATCCGTAAAAATAACCCTCCAATCCCAGGCATCCATTAATTGGAACCATTTTTTAGGGAGACAAAAGAAATGGGGTTTAGGTAAGAACGTCCCTCCCAAGGTCAAGGCAGGACATGGGCAGAAAAACACCTGGCTGTTTGGGTGAAAAGTGCTTTTTAATAACACAACTGCTAGTACATTGTTTGCTACCGTATCAAAATCCATCATTAACAGCCACTCAATGCAAATGAATGTAATTACATTTTCAAAAGATTCCAGATTTTTAATGTTTCCCCACCAGTTATTGAGTCAAACATCAAACGTTTTTGGGTTCAGTAGTAAATAAATCAAGATGACTGAATTGAATGAAAGAAGAAGGTTGATCACATTCAAAGCACCCAAAAGCAGATGCACTCCCCAAGACACCCGAATGGCTCAACAGACTAAACATTAGCTTGAAGTGCTATAAACAAACAGTGCCATTGTGTCTACATTTACCCTTTGCCCCTTGTGCAGGGTTCAAGAGTTCACAAAGTTAAATAGTCAGAATAGTCAGTTGTCCACACACAACAGGACTACAGGCAAACATTGCCAGTGAGGAATGTTTGCTTCTGCACTAACTCAGTAATAGTAGAGGGTTAGATTAATCTTTCAAAGATAAGGCTTAAAGTCCATTTTCAAATGAATCTTAACAACACCTCAGCGAACGGGGAACGTTCTAACATACAGGAAAGGTTCTTTCAAAGTTATGAACAAACACTCTTCCAGTAACGTTAATAGAATGTTTCTTCAAAACTGTGTCTATTAATGCAGATCGTCTGTCATTCTTACTACTTTGAGTAAAGGTTTGTTGATGGACGCACACTTGTTAATGCTGAAGGTGAGGCATTACAGTTGAAACATCTCATAATGTACCTGAAACTGAGTAGCATCACTGAGAAACGTCCTGCTTAAGGTTCGGGTTGAATAACTAGTTCTTCCAATGTTTCATCATCGAGTCGGACTCGCACTGGGATTGATGTAAAATGGACGTCATCATTACTGTCAAGCCTCCTGACGGAGCTGGAGTTCAGTTATGGTAATGTGGGTTTAGCTTCCGAAATACGCGCTGTACGCGATAGACCAATCACAACAGACTGGGCCATCTGACCAATCAGAGCAGAGCAGGCTCAGGGAAAGGAGGGATTTAGAGAGACTGGTTCATCCATCGAGTCGTTTGAGAATCATTGAACATTGTGGTGATGTGCAATGTATATTATGAGAAAATGAAAGTGTTTTTTGACCTTTGATGCATGTAAACCTGTTGTAGGAGACGCCAAAACTAAATTAGGAAACTTTAAAATAGCATAATAGGGGCACTTTACAGGGAGTGCAGAATTATTAGGCAAGTTGTATTTTTGAGGATTAATTTTATTATTGAACAACAACCATGTTCTCAATGAACACAAAAAACTCATTAATATCAAAGCTGAATATTTTTGTATCAATATTTTAAGTAGTTTTTAGTTTTAGCTATTTTAGGGGGATATCTGTGTGTGCAGGTGACTATTACTGTGCATAATTATTAGGCAACTTAACAAAAAACAAATTTATACCCATTTCAATTATTTATTTTTACCAGTGAAACCAATATAAC
The DNA here is from genome assembly GCA_039654625.1 of Rhinogobio ventralis. Taxonomy (NCBI): domain Eukaryota; kingdom Metazoa; phylum Chordata; class Actinopteri; order Cypriniformes; family Gobionidae; genus Rhinogobio; species Rhinogobio ventralis. Next base: position 2,339,448 of record CM077214.1, on the reverse strand, counting down.
ATCTCAACATTCACAAATATACATTTCTGACATTCAAAAACCAAACAAAAACAAATCAGTGACCAATATAGCCACCTTTCTTTGCAAGGACACTCAAAAGCCTGCCATCCATGGATTCTGTCAGTGTTTTGATCTGTTCACCATCAACATTGCGTGCAGCAGCAACCACAGCCTCCCAGACACTGTTCAGAGAGGTGTACTGTTTTCCCTCCTTGTAAATCGCACATTTGATGATGGACCACAGGTTCTCAATGGGGTTCAGATCAGGTGAACAAGGAGGCCATATCATTAGATTTTCTTCTTTTATACCCTTTCTTGCCAGCCACGCTGTGGAGTACTTGGACGCGTGTGATGGAGCATTGTCCTGCATGAAAATCATGTTTTTCTTGAAGGATGCAGACTTCTTCCTGTACCACTGCCTGAAGAAGGTGTCTTCCAGAAACTGGCAGTAGGACTGGGAGTTGAGCTTGACTCCATCCTCAACCCGAAAAGGCCCCACAAGCTCATCTTTGATGATACCAGCCCAAACCAGTACTCCACCTCGCTGGCGTCTGAGTCGGACTGGAGCTCTCTGCCCTTTACCAATCCAGCCACGGGCCCATCCATCTGGCCCATCAAGACTCACTCTCATTTCATCAGTCCATAAAACCTTAGAAAAATCAGTCTTGAGATATTTCTTGGCCCAGTCTTGACGTTTCAGCTTGTGTGTCTTGTTCAGTGGTGGTCGACTTTCTGCCTTTCTTACCTTGGCCATGTCTCTGAGTATTGCACACCTTGTGCTTTTGGGCACTCCAGTGATGTTGCAGCTCTGAAATATGGCCAAACTGGTGGCAAGTGGCATCTTGGCAGCTGCACGCTTGACTTTTCTCAGTTCACGGGCAGTTATTTTGCGCCTTGGTTTTTCCACACGCTTCTTGCGACCCTGTTGACTATTTTGAATGAAACGCTTGATTGTTCGATGATCACGCTTCAGAAGCTTGGCTATTTTAAGACTGCTGCATCCCTCTGCAATATATCTCACTATTTTTGACTTTTCTGAGCCTGTCAAGTCCTTCTTTTGACCCATTTTGCCAAAGGAAAGGAAGTTGCCTAATAATTATGCACACCTGATATAGGGTGTTGATGTCATTAGACCACACCCCTTCTCATTACAGAGATGCACATCACCTAATATGCTTAATTGGTAGTAGGCTTTCCAGCCTATACAGCTTGGAGTAAGACAACATGCATAACGAGGATGATGTGGTCAAAATACTCATTTGCCTAATAATTCTGCACTCCCTGTAATGATGTTATCAAATATTAGCACAAATTAGTTTTATTTATGCATCATTCATGGAACAACTACTAACATCTACTTTTTCTGGTTAGAATCCGAAGTGCAGATCCGTGCACACTCTAACGGCAAATATTACCCACAATACATTGTGCGTTGGACGAGGATACGATTAGAACTACAAACACGGATACAAAGTGTTAAAAAACTACAAACATGGCGGATGTGCGACGGTTAAGCAGAGAGGTTTGAGTGATTAATCAATATCTAACCTGACAAAAATATGTTTATCCAGTGTTATTGACATTATATTTTATCTGTAACAGCATTGTGAACTTTTGTAATGATACATTTGGCCATTAACTTTTAAATGCATTATCGTATTCAAAATTGCAAACACATGAGGAAAGTCTCCACATGAAATACCCACGAGTGGCAGATCAACGTGCTACTACAATTCTCTCCAAAATGGTAGGAAATAAATTAAATTTAATGTGGAGGGTTTTAACTGTGACAAGATGATTGACAGGCCCATTAAACGGTGACAGGATGCATGTAATCAAAGACTTCATACATAGGAAGACGGTGCACTCCAATTACTTATGAATGGGAGAAAGTGCAACGCCCAATATGGCGAATAAGCCCCGCCTTCACTTTAAAAGAGCCAATCGTTGATTAGTAAAGTCATCGCTTCACTGCAGCTGCCGTTAGAAGCTCCGGTTGCTATAGAAACAGTCAAGCGTTCTGAGACATGCGTTTAGGATTGCGCATTCGCATTAGCTTTGTCAAGGCTGAAAAACGCCATTTTTTGTCATGATTCGAGCATTTAGAAACAAAATTTATGAGACAGTTGTTGTCAGATTTCATTGGCGATTTCAAATATGAAATTTAACCGTAAGCTTGGTGAACAGTTTTGGACAATTTGATGTTTGCCCATTCAAAGAGATAGGAGCTGCACTTGCATGCCCGAGAGGTGTTTCAAGGAGTTTCAAAGTGAAATGACTTGTCTTAAAGGGACTTTGATGTAACTAAGCGACAAAGCTGTCCGTTAAAGATGACAAAGTAGTATGTCCCAAAGCTTGCCTACTCTTCTGCTACACACTCACAAGTATGCACTTTTTCTTCACAAAAAGAGTACATACTTTTAGGACGTAGTATAAGTAGGCGAATTGGGATGCAGCACTGGTTGACTGAGCATTGAAAATTGGTTGTAATCAACACTAGCTGTGTTTCCATCAAAAGTTGCAAATTTAACTTGTGTGCAAAATTGGAATGTCGCATACATTTACGAATAAAGCAGCATTTCCATCCCATGTGTTCAAAAGACAAACAAAATCGTCACTTCCTGGGAAACTGGTGAAAAACGTTTCAGAACCACCAAACCAACATTTGAGATGCTGCGATGCCATTGGTCCGCTGGTTAGTCCAGTTATCCAATCAGATTATCTGCTGAGACAAAGTTTTTTGTTGCGCATTGAGGGATTTATTCGGTAAATGTGTTTCCATCGTAGTTTATGCACATGTCTTATTATCGGAAAAAAAAAATTATCCAGCTCAATTTTTTTCATTTATGTGCATTGGCATTTCCATCAAGCGTTTTTAAAAGCGATTTTCCAAAATGTGTATAAAAACAGGTGGATGGAAACATCGCTACTGAAAATTGTATGGGTCATAATACGCTCTTTTTCACCTCAAGAGACTTAAAGAGGTAGCTGTTTACATCTCTGTTGTTTTTTAATTGGTACAATTGAAGTCAATTGTCACCTGCATTTTTCAAAATATATTGCCTTTTATGTTCAGCAGAAAGTCAAGCAGGTTTGGAATGGAGTAAATAATGACAAAATTAAAATTTTTGGGGGTGAACTATTCCTTTAATTGACTTCTCTGATATTTAATTGAAGTATAAAAGAAGACACTATATTGTTGACAAAAGCACTATTTGCAGTGGTACAATATGTATTAAGTACATTTGGACGGGACTGAAATCACGCCTGTCAAACCTCCTCAGGGAAAACAAATTCCACCCAAGTGTTATACAGGTAAGACTATAAAAAACAATAATGTGAATAATAATATAGACATCTAAACTGATGTTTTCTGAGAACCATATCTATTATGAATGCAGCCAGCCATCCATTAAACACAATTCATAGGAAAATAAATATCAAATGAGAAAAATACAAACAGACTGCAAATTGCTCGACACAGATGCTATTTTCTGATGTCCTTGCCTATGTGAAAATTACATTTGAGGGCACATGAAGGCAGACGCCCTGTTGAAGATAATAGTCATAACTACAAATGTTCAAATCCAAAAACAGAGAGGAGAAAATTCATAATGGCATTGCCATGGAGACTGTAATTATCATGGTCTGTCTCCACAGATGTGAGGAGAGCGAATAAATGAGGGCGTAACGGCGGTGAATATAGTGGCCCTCGCTGCCAGTAAACAAGCCTTTCCATGCAGCCAGCATCCCGCTGTAAAGTACACTATCTTTCTCGCTGGGTTGCCATGGAAACCAGGAAGGAACAGAATGCTGTTGAAAGTGTGACAGAACGGCTGCTAGACAGACAGGTCACGGCGGACAGTGTGAAGTTATGTGACCTCGTACACTGGAGTGTTAGTGCAAAGATTTGGGATGTTTAAGTTGTACGTGCATACATTTACATGCAGACTGGATATATATAGTAAAGGTAAAAGTTTGGAAACATTTCTATTTTTAATGTTTTTAAAGAAGTCTCTTATGATCACTAAGCCTCCATTTATTTGATCAAAAATACATGAAAAAAATTATATTGTGAAATATTATTACAATTTTAAATAATTGTTTTCTATTTTAATATTCTTTAAAATATAATTTATTCTTGTGATCAAAGCTGAATTTTCAGCATCATTACTCCATGATCTTTCAGAAATCATTCTAATATGCTGATTTGACTTATCAATGTTGGAAATAATTTTTTATAACATTAAAAATAGTAATGTTTCCAAATATATACTGTTATTCAGCAAGAAAGCACTGAATTGATCAAAAGTGACAGTAAAGTATTTTAAAATGTTACCAAAGATCTGCATTTCAAATAAATGCTGTTCTTTTGAACGTTCTATTTATCAAAGAATCCTGATAAAAGTAAGAATTTATAATATGTCATTATTATTATTATTATTATTATTATGTAATAGCACCTCTGATTTAAACTTTATTAAAATGGTGAAATGAGAAGTTTGATTCATTTTCAGACTGTTCATTCCTGTCACGATTATGAAGACGGATGAAGACGAAGGTACACAAGATCCAATACGAAATGATTTTAATAATACAATTAAAAGAAGGTGTAACAGTGCATGTGTGAAACAAGAGTAAACACACACAACACGCAAACATGACCGACAACTGAGAGTGCACAGGGAGGAACTTAAATACATGATGGTGATGAACTAAATGATGATCAGCTGTGATGATGAGTTAGTGTCTATGGAAACAGATGAGTGGCAGGAAACGAAGACAAAGAACACGTGACTGATGAAAACAAGCTAAAAGTCCATGAAAACAGATCTATGAACAAACAAAACTGAATGTGTGTGACAGAAGGCCCCCTCCCGGAAGGTGCAACCTTGCGGCTTGGTGAGGAGAAGGAGGATGGTGTGGAGATGGTGCAGGGATGGCGACAGGAGATGGCGAAGGGATGGTGATGGGCGGCGACGGAGGGATGGCGATGACGAGACCCCGAAAGCGATGCCTGTGTGATGGAGGACCGAGGCGTACCCGAAGGGAAGGAAGAGCCTACTGCAGCCGTAGGAGTGGAGGAACGGAGCGTAGCAGAAGATCCGCAAGTTCGTGGCAGAGGTGGAGTGACAACTGACCAAGGGGGAGCTGATGGGACAAGGGAACCCGGTGTAGTCAAAAGGCCGAGGGTGTCTGGTGGAGCCGAAGCAAGGCCGACAGGTTGACGAGCCGAGATGGAGCGAGGTGATCAGAGGCTGTAGGCAGAGCCACAAGATCCACTCGCTCTGGCGTCAACTGGGGGACAACCAACGGAGGCGGAGCCAATGGATCCCAGGGTGCAGACGGAGAGCCTGGCTCAGGAGACCTAGGTGATGTCACAGCGACAAGCGACTGAGGCGGAGCCAGAGTGCCTGAGGACTGAGGCGATGCTGGTGTGGAGGAGTGGAGTGTAGCGGAAGATCCGTAAGTCCATGGCGGAGGTGGAGTGACAACTGACCAAGGGGGAGCTGATGGGACAAGGGAACCCGGTGTAGTCATAAGGCCGAGGATGTCTGGTGGAGCCGAAGCGAAGCCGACAGGTTGACGAGCCGAGATGGAGCGAGGTGATCAGAGGCTGTAGGCAGAGCCACAAGATCCACTCGCTCTGGCGTCAACTGGGGCACAACCAACGGAGGCGGAGCCAATGGATCCCAGGGTGCAGACGGAGAGCCTGGCTCAGGAGACCTAGGTGATGTCACAGCGACAAGCGACTGAGGCGGAGCCAGAGTGCCTGAGGACTGAGGCGATGCTGGTGTGGAGGAATGGAGTGTAGCGGAAGATCCGTAAGTCCATGGCGGAGTTGGAGTGACAACTGACCAAGGGGAAGCCGATGGGACGAGGGAACCCGGTGAAGTCGAAAGGCCGTGAGTGTCTGGTGGAGCTGAAGATGGGAGGAGCCAATGCGCAGCCAACAGGTCGACGAGCCGAGATGGATCAAAGTGATCAATGGCTGGAGGCGGAGCCACAAGATCCACTCACAGTTCATAGTGCTGTCTAGAAACAGTGATGAAGAATGAGAAATGGGGTGGGATAGGAAGGGAGACAATACCTCCGTACTGAAGTCCATCAGCCAGGCTCTCACGAGCGATCGCAGCGAATTTGGCTGCATAATTCATTCTGTGTCAGTCGATCTGTCACGATGATGAAAATGGATGAAGACGAAGGTACACAGGATCCAATATGAAGTTACGACTTTTCTGGTCTCAGGTGCAATCACAGTTTTGTGAAAGCCCATCTTCATGTGCATCATCTGTTTCAATTTTTCTCAATTTCATTTGAGAAAAGCGAATAGACTTATACCCGAGTTGAGTCTACTGCCATATCTTAAAGAGTACATAAACAAACTCCACAAACAGACGGAAATTAAGTAGCTAGTTTGAAATAATATCCCTGAACATAAGTCTCAGCAGACAGGTAATTTCTCATAAACTATGATTACATTGAAACATATCAGTCTGTCAAAGCCGCAGGCTGGTTTTATCCAGCGGAGGAATATTCCTGTCAGCTGATGCCATTGTGTCAGGAGACGGCTGATGGCTGGGCTATTTTTTAATTGACAGGTTGAAAGCTGTGGCCCTTGTGTCCTTAATCACTCCACCAGCATTAATTAGCCATTTTTCCTCTCCGCCAATTAAGCATGCATAAAGGAAAGAATTCAAATAAATCATCCAGTCTGGGCCCCATATGTCTGCTGTACTCACAAAGCCCAAATACAGTTCTTGTTTTCGCTCTTTTCACCAATTAAGAACTGATCAAAGTATTGCTTGATTTGACAGAATCAGATCTGGCAGGGAAAAAAGCAACTCTGCTGTATAATTTATTTCCACACAATAAATACATTTATAACAAGATTAATAAGTAAATGAGCAGAACTCAGTGTGATGGCGCCTTCAAAGGAATTTAAAAAACAGGGGGAAATGTGTGCATATTCTAGTCTAACAAGAAAAATGCAATGCAAATACAAAAATTAGCATTTGTATTTGTAAACTTTGACATGCAACATTTTTGGACACTGACATGAATGACAATAGGCTCTTTTGACGTGGTCCAGCAACCATACAGAATCACAGTTGTTTTTATCGGGAAATAAATAACATGTAGACAGCATGTAGACAAACACATGGAGCTTGGAAGTTAAAACATTGAAATGTTGCCAACAGTGCATTCAGTATCTGCCATAAAATCCTCAAGTATCTCCCTGGAGCCTTTCGTAACGGATTCAACATGTTTCCAAATTCTCCCTTGAATGGTGAACTAGCACCCACATATAAACACATTGTTAAATGTAGATGCTTGCACACGTCTGTCTCATATCAAGGGCAGGGAAGCACACACTTAACCTCAGAATGTAGATGCGCTGCAATCTTTTGTTTATCTGTATGCAGATGAAAGGAAAGACCTCTGGAGGACCTTTAAGAAGCAATAGAGCTCTTCCAGGTTACCTTTAATCTAACACGCGTCTGAAGTTCACGCTCAGCCTCATGCTTCTCTGCATTCTGGATCCTTCATCTGTAAATAAGTTATTTATGGGCTACTCAGGCACTGCAAAGTATGATTGTTATGACTGTCAGTCAAATGATGCAAGCAAGAGTCTATCGCAGGCTTTTTCTTTTGCGTGCAATGAATTCACAGACCTGAAATGCATTCTAGAATACAATAAAAACTCATATCGTTGCAAAGGTGTTCACATTTATGATGAGGGATTCGATACACCTGGAATAAAACCAAAGGAAATGCATTAGTGTAAAGTGTCAGAAACTGTATTGTGGAGGGTTAATTTCACAGAAAATTCAACCTGGTCGCACAGAAATGCGTATCAATAGTACGAGTGCGCAATGTTGTGGAATGCATATGGTGCGGCGGTTTTCGCGTGCATATGATACACACTTTATGGCGTATTATACGCACGAACATATGCACGCCAAAACTCATTTTGCCGTATGCATTCCACGACATTGCACACTCGTACTATTGATACGCATTTCTGTGCGACCAGGTTGAATTTTCTGTGAAATTAACCCTCCACAATACAGTTTCTGACACTTTACACTAATGCATTTCCTTTGGTTTTATTCCAGGTGTATCGAATCCCTCATCATAAATGTGAACACCTTTGCAGTACTATTAATATGCATTCTTATGTGATCGTGTTGGATAATTTCATGACCAACAAAAAAAGTACAAGAACTTCTCACTTGAAAAAAAAATCCTGTGTGAGTGGTTTCTGATGGAAATAATGAATTTATTGAATTAACAAAAATGTATTAATTTTTGATAATTCTGGCATTTTTTTAAAATTATGATTAATTTATCCCTAGAAATAAGCATTGTAGTCATTAACCCTCTATGGTACCATGTTGCCTCCAGGCAACATAGCCTATTTTTTTTTAATTAAAATGACACCCCTATGTATCAGGGGAGGAGAACTCAAATACTAATCAATGAAAGCACAAAAAAGTGGTCACATGACCCACAGGAGTCCATTTTGTTCCCTCTTTCAGCACATGTGCACAGGTCACATGGCTCCACATTTCTTATCCAGATAATCACCCACCTTCACTAGTAAGTAAAGTTAGAGACAGGTGTGGTGGGATGGGTAAGTTTACAGGTAGGGTTAGGTGTAAGGGAAGGGTCAACAGTGTATGTAACTACAGAAATTAATTACAGATGTAATTACATGCAGGTAATTTTTAAAATGTAAAAACATGTATGTACACAATAAGTGCATTGTATCAAATGATTAATTTAAATGTAAGTACATATAGTAAGGCCGCCTAATATAAAATGGGTCCATTTATTTTGGTAATTAACAATATGCCACAAATACTGTTCATTTTACTGTACATGTAATATCCCTGTAAAATTTAGTTGTAGATCAATGGACGTACACGATGGTGCCTAAAAAACAGTTTCCTAGGAGGAACCTTCTTACAAACACTTCCCACTTGGCAGCAAGTCCGTAACTTCACTGCTTTTCGTTTCAAACACAGCCGATATTTCTCTTTCTCTCTCTCTGAGTTACAACACAGGTCCATTCATCACTACTTTTTCTCATTTTCAAGGAAGAAAGAGGAACCACAGTCATCTTGCAGAGGCCCTAATAAGAAGCAATGGTTTCCTTTATTACTCCTGTGTTTAGTGGTCCAACTTTATGGCATACTGGCCCTTCCTCTGTGATGTACTGTCAAACTGACCGAATCATTCGTTCTCTCCTTTTATCTACATGATGGAAGACACAGTTCCTCAGCACCACATCTGGGGAAAGATATTAATAAAGTTACTGTACCTTTACTGAACACAGCACTTAGAAAATCGGTGAAGTTTTTAAATGGGGACCGCATCTATAATTAACCTAAAGGTTTAAATTTAAAAGAAATAGTTCAACCAAAAAAATGTTGTCATCATTTACTCACTCCCACCCTGTAGCTCTCAGATCATATTTATTGACATAATTTACATCATCCTGTTTCTTTGACACATCCTCTTCATCTGTCTTTCAGATGCCTGCAATCCACATGTCCTTCACTGCTAGTCATCGAGGGATGAACTGGATAAAGTGCATGATGCTGAGGGAGTTCAACAGGAGAAATGCGACTGCTCCATTATCAATCTCCCTTGTGTCTTTCGGTCAGACACCCGGAGCTCTGTCAGGGCGAGAGGAGAGGCCATAAGGCCAGAGACAGGGAGTTGCACACTTACACACATGCACACACACACAGGGGAATGAGAACAAGTGCAATAAAGGGCCTGCTGAACATATTGCATTTGGGACCGGATTGGAGCGCTCTGTGACAGATCCTGACCTCCAGTTGTGATCAGATTGTCTCGCACTTACAGACAGCTAACAGTGAAGATTTAGAGAGAAATGTTAGCATCCACTATTTTTTATCAGTGGTAGAAATTAATCTATTGTTATCTTACAATGAGATCATAGGCATTTTACTGTATATGCAATTGCACAGACACCGAAACATACATTATTAATGGTAACACTTTAGTATGGGGAACACATATTCACTCTTAACTACAACTTTTGCCTCAATAAACACAATAATTTACTGCTTATTAATAGTTAGTAAGGTAGTTGTTAAGTTTGTAAAATATGGTCATGCAGAATAAGGCATTAATATGTGCTTCATAAGTACTAATAAACCAGGAGCATTTTACATATGAACAAGTAAAGAGACATACACATTATCACATGATTTTAGGTTCATATTGAATTTGTCGGTTAATAGGCTGATATATAGTATTTAATCATTGAGATTAATTGAATATGCTGAAATCATATTTAACAAATTTACCTAATTTGGCATTATGATTTATTTATTTTTTTGTGTGATTTCTGTACTCATTTCCGAACTCAATAAAAAATGTAGTCCTATATTTAACATTTATGTATTCGAATAGTATGTCAAATTTCCGCTGATTTGGATTACACAGATTTGACAAAGTAATTATGGATATTTTTCAGTCACTCAGCACTCAATAGTTTATTATTAACTATTTGCATCTTTTTTGATTTCATTTAAATACTCATATTTTCTAATTGCTTAAAATCAGCATAAATATGTTCACTGTGAAAACAATTGTATTTATTCAGTTAAAAAAGTATGAACATGGTAAAAAAATATGGCTAGCTGTGGTTCAAGCAATATTCAATTCGTTTTTAATTTTATATGCAAATGCTTATGAATACTAATGAGGTTGTTATTTGCTCATTTTGACTACTGGTTTATAGCAATAAACTCTAAGCTTGTTACACTGAAAGACCAGCATAGTCATAATTCTCACATATATATTGTATATACATACAGTATATATGTGAGAATTATGACTATGCTGGTCTATATATATATATATCAATCAGGCATAACATTATGACAGGTGAAGTGACTAACACTGATTTTCTCTTCATCACGGCTCCTGTTAGTGGGTGGGATATATTAGGCAGCAAGTGAACATTTTGTCCTCAAAGTTGATGTGTTAGAAGCAGGAAAAATGGGCAAGCGTAAGGATTTGAGCGAGTTTGACAAGGGCCAAATTGTGATGGCTAGACGACTGGGTCAGAGCATCTCCAAAACTGCAGCTCTTGTGGGGTGTTCCCGGTCTGCAGTGGTCAGGATCTATCAAAAGTGCTCCAAGGAAGGAACAGTGGAGAACCGGCGACAGGGTCATGGACGGCCAAGGCTCATTGATGCACGTGGGTAGCGAAGGCTGGCCGTGTGGTCCGATCAAACAGACGAGCTACTGGAGCTCAAATTGCTCAAGAAGTTAATGCTGGTTCTGATAGAAAGGTGTCAGAATACACAGTGCATCTCAGTTTGTTGCGTATGGGGCTTCATAGCCGCTGACCAGTCAGGGTGCCCATGCTGACCCCTGTCCACCGCCGAAAGCAGCGTGGCTGCGTGGGGAACACATGGCACCAGGATGCACTATGGGAAGAAGGCAAGCCGGCGGAGGCAGTGTGATGCTTTGGGCAATGTTCTGCTGGGAAACCTTGGGTCCTGCCATTCATGTGGATGTTACTTTGACACATACCACCTACCTAAACATTGTTGCAGACCATGTACACCCTTTAATGGAAACGGTATCAAACAAACAAGTCCGATCCATGCAGGCCCCACCTCGCAACTTACAGGACTTAAAGGATCTGCTGCTAACATCTTGGTGCCAGATACCACAGCACACCTTCAGGGCTGTTTTGTTTGCAAAAGGGGGACCAACACAATAATGTTATTCCTGATCGGTGTATTACTCCGCTTTGATGGGTAACAAGCATTGTATAGCTGTCGGTGGCATAGGCCATGTCCTTTTTCTCCGCCTCTAACGGGCCACAGGCGCTCGGGGCGACACAGGGTATCTCCGCCTGGCCATCTGTTACAGCTGCCAATCACCTCAGACAAAAACTCCTCAGCAGGAATCGCGACCAGCCACAGCGCAGCCTCATGCTAGTTAGCATGCTAATTACTGAAGTCTTTGAAGGTTTTTATACCTAATTAGGAAAATGTGCCATTTTTCTTGCACAGTAACCATAGCTTATCTCTGGTATTTGTATTTGTATATTTAAAGCAACTGTTTTCTATGTGAATAGTAAAGTGTAATTTATTCCAAAGCTGAATTTTCAGCATCATTACTCCAGTCTTCAGTCTCACACAATCCTTCAGAAATCATTCTGATATGATGATTTGCTGCTTAAGAAACATTTATGATTATTATCAGTGTTGAAAACAGTTGTGCTGCTTCATATTTTTGTGGAAACCCTGATACATTTTTTCAGGATACTTTAATTAATAAAAGTGCAAAAGAGCAGTATTTATTTGAAATATAGTTTTTTTTTTTTTTGTAACAATGTAGAAGTCTTTGCTGTCACTTTTGATCAATTCGATGCAATTTTTGCTGAAAAAAATGTGTGTGTGTGTGTACTCAGGGGAAGGAGTGCACTGTGATTGTGTGACGTAGGAGCCTGGCGTGTCTGTGACAGTATATGGACAGTTTTTTTTTTTTTTTTTTTTGCATAAATCATTACTATTGGTCACCCTTTTCGTCTGTCTGTGAGTTTTGCAAATTTTTAACCAATGTGAGGTATTAAAAAAACTTTTGACTCAACTTCGTAACTCCATTGGCTCATCAAACTGTCAGTCAAACCTCATAACTCCGCCCACCTCTATCGTGACAGCACGCGTTTGAAGCGTGGTTCTTTGAATAAGTACAGCATTTTCTCAAGATTTATAAAGGCAAATGTTTTATGTATTTGAGTAGCAGAGAAGAGTGTCTTAAGACCCGTTCACACCAAAGACAATATAAAGATAACTATTTTAGCGTCCACGCCAGCGGACGATATATTGTTTATTCTAAGCACATTCTTGTCTGTTGCTTTAAATGCTCGAGCTCCTTACAGCAGGATTGATTCTGATTGGCTGTCAATGTTTTTATCATTTATCAGCTGAATCATCTGATTCCAACAATATTGTTTCTCTGTGCGGATATTGTTGTGGTGAGGACTCGGCTATTCTTTAATATTGAGAATGATTTTTAGAACTATATCTTTATTGTTATCTTTATAGTTATCGTCCTTGGTGTGAACAGGCCTTTAGTCTAGCATTTGTCGTCGAGTCATAGCCAATACTGTCTTAAATAGCCATAGTCTTTAGTTATATATTGTTATATATAATACCTGTTAATTAATAGAAATTATATTTCATGCATTCTGGCTTATTTACACTGTTAAAGAGTTGATTATCATGCTAAACATGGCCAAAATGTAAAAAAAAACGACTTGGATGTATGACGGAGCATTTCTGTGCAAAATACACAAGTTTCATAAAGTTTTTTTTTCCCCGAGTATGGCCCTGTATGACATCATAAAGGGTGGAATTCCTTGTATGGGCACTTCTCCCGGATGAGCACGCACACACACACACAAGAGCAAGAGCCGTCGCCAGCGCTGCCATTTTGTTTTTAGATCACAAAATCAACAATGTCACTAAAGAAGTGAGGGAAAGATAACCTTGTTCAGCTTCCTAAATAAACCAGCATTAAGGAAACAGTGGATGCAGTTTGTGTTTCCGGAGTTCTGCAAGTGTGTGTGATTGTTCCCGGTAACGAGTCAAAACCGCAGATGGTGAGTGAAACTGCATCAAATGTGTGTGTTTTGATGGCAAGTGACGCGGAAGTGCATATAATGTGAACAACACCAACGTATAGTGAATCGAGAGTTATCCAGGGATAACGCCATGATGTATGTGTGTGTGTGTGTGTGTGCGTGTGTGTGTGTGTGCTCGTACTCGTGACTCTTTAGCTCCGCCCACTGCACTCCTCCACGAGTTCGGCTGTTTTAGAAAAGAATCGGTACAGCGTATCTGTCTTTCATAAATATGATAAAACTAAAGACTCTTGGAAGATATGAAAGATGCAATACTACTCTATAGATACTCAAGATTAACATGAGACTGTGTGTGTTATATACCCTTTAAAGTTTAAACAACATGCTCTTATGAAGTAAGCCAGCAGCCATATCACCCTGTAACCCAAGACTTGTTTCCTACTGAAGCTAAGCAGGGCTGAGCCTGGTCAGTACCTGGATGGGAGACCTCCTGAGAAAACCAGGCTGCTGCTGGAAGAGATGTTAGTAAGGCCAGCAGGGGGTGCTCACCCTGTGGTCTGTGTGGGTCCTAACGCCCCAGTATAGTGATGGGGACACTATACTGTCAAAGAGCACTGTCCTTCGGATGAGATGTTAAACCGAGGTCCTGACTCTCTGTGGTCATAAAAAATCCCAGGATGTCCTTCGGAAAAAAGAGTAGGGGTGTAACCCCGGCATCCTGGCCAAATTTGCCCATTGGCCTCTGTCCATCATGGCCTCCTAATAATCCCCATATACTGATTGGCTTCATCACTCTGTCTCCTCTCCACCAATCAGCTGGTGTGTGGTGGGCGTTCTGGCGCAATATGGCTGCCGTCGCATCATTCAGGTGGTGCTGCACATTGGTGGTGGTTGAGGAGATTTCCCCCTTATATATGTAAAGCGCTTTGAGTACCCAGAAAAGCGCTATATAAATGTAACAAGTTATTGTTATTATTATTATTATTATTAAGTACGTGGGTCCTTGGCAGGCTCATCATCATATTTGGGGATCTTTGGTATCAAACTAGACAACTTAGCAATGTACATCATGTTATATAAGTTTGGTCTATTGTAGACGTTTCTCCTCTTATCTGATAGGCTTCATCAGTGAAGACACTGTAGCTCAACTAGTTCAGTAAATGTTTTCATCTTGCCTGAGAGGAATAAACATATGTGGTATGAATGCACTCACTGGCAGATGAGGCTCTGCCACAGAGTAAGATTAATTCTGGAGCCGTCAGTCAGTGTTAGTCGGGAAGATGCCAGTGCTGATTGAACTGATGACATTTTCACTATACATTAGAGTGTTTGCTGTCTCTCTGATAAAGCCCATCAATATCGTTAGCCATATGAACGGACAGCGTCTTACCGGGCTATTTGTTTTGCTGTTCATTTCATTAAAACAGAATACAGGTTTTGTATGTTTGTTCCATTTTTTTAGACCTTTTATGACATTTTCTTTGACATTAGCAATAAATCAGGAAGGCATAAAGCTTTTGTCTCTGAACTAGTGCTATTGATCACGAGTTCACTGAGTTCTCATGAAACTCATGTTCTTTTGATTCCAGGAAAACATCCTGAAGTGACTCAACAGTGTTACTCAGAGAACGGTTTTCATAGGTAAAGTGTCTCTCAGTGCTTGAAAAAGTCTATACGACACAACCGGAAGCCCTGATGGCAACAATAAAAGACTTGAATAGACTAAAAGTAAAAGGATGGATCCACTCAAACTCATCCACCTTATTTTGCAACACAGAAGTGAGCTGTTTTTCTGTGAATGTACTTCCGATTAATTTGCCACTATAGGCAAATAACTAGAAGAATAAAGTGCATTAAACAGAAAAACTATATGCGCAACAAACCAGTTTGAAACTGAAAGCCTCACACATTCAAGTTACAAATGGCCGCAATGCTCTTACATTACAATAACTTGAATACAAAGCGAAAAGTGACTAGGCTATTCATTTTAGAAAGCTCAAACTAGAGTTTCTGGACTTTGGGGAAAGGACATCAAGATGGATGTTGTAGGCTATGCTAATTCTTGTGTAAGGGTTGAACCAGAAGACAACATGATAAATGTCTCATTAAAGATCACTACATCCCTCCAACTAGCATTCTCCTTTATGTGAACTCCTTGTTATGTTCCCACTTTACTCCTTGCTCTTTCTTTCCCCCATCCCTTCTCTTGTTATCAAATCATCCTGTTTTTCTTCTAGTCTTCAAAGCAAAGCTTGACGTCGTGCTCCAGACGCTGCATGGGGCCGATCATCTGCTACGCTAAATGTCTCCAGTAATGCACAGCCTTTTTCTAGCGCAGTCTGAATTCAATCAAAAAGATTTAGGAATCGTCCTCGACCCAAACTATGGCATGCATCAAATGTGCCTTCAGTTACACTTTCCAGCTGTTCCAAGAGCCCATAGTGTGTAAATGTGCGATACATAAGAGATTTAGTGGCTCCGTTTGTCGGCTTTCATCATGAAGCCTGCGGCTATACTGCCAGGTGCTGCGGGATAGAGTTTAAGGAAGAAAAACTGGGGCCAAACTGGTTGTGTTGATCCCCACCAACTAAGTGTAGTTAATCCACTAGCTCAAACTGTTTTGACCAAGATGGTATTTTAGGTCAACCTTTACCTTACCAAGGGCTCAGCTAACGATACCTAGCAGATAAAGCTCAGCGAAAGCCGTTAGCCCCTGCCGGCAGATGTTATAACTGCACCATCTGGTTCTAACGCATGTTCTCCATTGATGGCCATTCAAAATTAGCCATAAATTTAGACTAAATTACATTTATGCAGCCTGATATACCACTGATACAGCAGAAGTCTTACCAGTGCTCTCAAATGGACATTTTTGTGATAAGCATTGTCATGATGTGTTTTACCTGCGGCTCCAAAGTGATTAGTTACAGTTCAGGGGCTGTATCCACAAAACATCTTAAGGCAAAAAGTAGCTCCTAACTTGCCGATTTAGGAGAAAATCTTAAAAATAATGGGCGTGTCAGTCCTAATTTTAGGACTCCTAAATTTTTGCTATAAGAGTATTTCACATTTTAGCACTAAAACTAGCTCCTAAATCTGTGAAACGTTAGGAGTAGTCAAGAGGACTCCTAAGTCACTAAGACCAAATCACAAATAAGGAAATGGCGGTTTCCTCCCCTTTCTCTTTTCCACTTCGCTTCCTGTCTACTCACTGTCCTATCATAACAAAAAGGCAAAAATGCCAAAAAAATTTTGATAAAATTATTTTAAAAAATTCATTTACTATAAAACTAGCTAAGTTGCATGTACAAAATACTAGGGATGCACGAAATGAAAATTCTGGGTCGAAACTAGATGTTCTTGGCCAAAAAATGAAACCGAAAATGTCTTATTTCAAATTACAATACATCAACTACGGTCCGTTTAACCAGGGCTCGACATTAAGCATGAAAAGGCTTGCCCTTCGGACAAGTAAATCGGTCATTCACGAGTAAAACATTTGCTTGTCCAGAAAAAAAATAGGATATATAATGTTGTAAATACACTTTATTCTGAAGCAATATTCTCATCAGTGTTCAGTCAGCGTTGACATATTTATGATATTTTAATCTTTATAAAGGGCATTTTTTCCCCTAATCGTTTTAAATATATTGATCAAATTTTTGAATTTAAAATGAAAGATTAAGCATATATTAAATTAGAATAATAAGACATTATAGGGCCGTTACCAATCAAATTAAATAATAATTTACACTGAAAACTGCATTAAATAATGTTATGAGATTGTTTTAAATATTTTTTGAATTTACAAATAAGAAATGTTGGAAAGAATAGTACTTTTAAACACAAAACTAAACCGTGGCATGAGTGATGAGTGAGTCATTGAGTCATTGATTCAAACGATTCGCTCAAACGGCTGATTCGTTCAGGAATGAGGTAGTTGTTTATGAATGGGTCATTGACTCAACTGAAACATGGCTGAGTGTTCTGAAACAGAACAAAACCATCAATATTGCATCTAAAATGTTAATATTAATTACTTGTTTATTGAGCTGTCATATGAAATCAGTGTCACATTTTCAGTCGTGAATGTATTCAGCACTCTTGGTCGTGTGATGTTGCTTAACTGTATCGTATGTTATAAATATAAAAACTTCACATTTTGAATTTTTACCGCAGTATGTTACTGAGTTTCTTTGAGCTGCGCTCATTTGTTTCCATTTCTCCTCATGAGGCTGCGCGAGCCTCAACCGCGCAACCTTACCTCCAGTACATTATATATTATGTTATTATCCACTATCGATTGCCACTTACACTAAATGAATGCAGAATTATTCTTGCGTTTTAGCGATTCCCTAGTTATTTTTGTTGTTGACGATTTAATCAGGCTACTTGTCCACTCTTGTCTTTCACTTGCCCCTTCACAAAATCCACTTGTCCAGCCCTGGTTTAACCCCTAGCACAGAGTGGAATATCACACTGCTTAGTGTTAATGGCTAGAGTGACAGTAAAACCTGAGCGCTGAACACTGAAGGGCGGGGTGGGGTGGCATATATTTTCGGCTCGTATTTTCGTCCATTTTTCTCTTTCGGCCAAAACCAGTTGCCAGCATGCCTCTTGAGGCCAGAGGAGTGAGGTTTACACGCACAGCTCTTACTTGCCTACGTTACACTTACCACCCTAAACATCACTCCCATCCGGGTCATGGCACCAAGTGTAACCAGTCTTGTGACCAAAGATAGCCTGCAATAATTGCGACACTGTCAGAAATTTAGCATGATCATCTCACAGTGTGTTTGCTGCTACGACCTACGTCTACTGACTAGCCAATAAAAATGCAACATGAAATGGTGTATTGATCAATTGGTTGGAATTGGTTGATTGATTTAGCAACATGGCGCTAAAACTTACAACTATTACCTCAAGCTCCATTTGCAAAATTGGCATGCCAAGTTGGCATCTTTTTCCTAGCCATGACCGCGTCCATATTGTCCTCTTTCGCATCCTCCTTTTTTTCAGTGCACATAAAAACCACAACTGCCAAAGTGTGATTCATCTTGCACTATTTGTTGACCACTAGCGCATGCTGATGACGTTTTATTCTTCTATACTAACTTGCATCGTAGCCTACAATTCAATAGGTTTCATCATCTTTCAAAAGTAAACACAAGTTTATTAGATCCATGTCGTATCAGTTCATTATTTGATCTCGCTTGAAGTATGTCTGGGCCTTCATAGACCTCTTTGGGCCGTACCAGCTGAAAGTCCATCTGATCAACCACATAAACCAGCTTTGACTAGCTAGAAACCACACGAAAAAAGCTACTAGAAGCTATATAGTTTCAGACGGATTTTCCAGCAGGGAACAAAAGTCAATCCATATGTTTCAGAATCAACACAACCACATGTATGTTCAAGATGCTACACTTGTTTGTCTCATTCAGAGCATCACTGAAGAAACGTGACCCTCTTCGGGCCTGCATCTCATTTCCACCTTCATTTTTTCGGCTGTTCTAAACACTTACAGTACAGTATCTCCACAGCGGAGATAAAGAAAGAAGACATACGCAGTAAGATAAATGTCACAACACTTCCCATTTTCCTCTCTGTGCTCAGATAAGACCCGGCACAGATGAAAGCCCATGCTAAAATAAAACAGAGAGCCGCATTTGTTCTGTTCCAGATAGCATCGGCAGGGATACACACAGAGGACAGAGCTGTTTTAAGATGAATGTGACAACTCCAATGGAGATTCTCACACATCTATTCAAAGACGTGAGATGTGACGCCTCATATTTATCAGTCCTCGTTGTCAAAATACACTCTTAAAATCAGCTCAAACGTATTTGCTTTTCAGGAAAAGAAACCTGCTGAAGGGAGGAAGAAACAAAACACGATCCAACGAAATTAAACCGTCCTCTTGTGTGATCTATATCTAGACAAGCACATTGATCTAAGAAATGAAGATATGGAAAGAGCTGTTATTCCCTTTATCAAAATGGCCAAAGGGGGATTCTTTCCCAATTTCAGAGGAACAATAAAATGGAACCACCCAGTAGAAATGTTTGCCAGAAACACCCAACGAAAAAAAAGTGCTGGAAATGGCAAGAGTTTCCTTGAAGTGAGAAACAGTCTCTGGTGATTTATTGCTCTTTTAATGTAGACTTTCAACACGACTGCTCTGCAGCGGAGAGAAAAAACACAGGGCTCGCAACACTTTCCCTTCCATAAGTTACGAAAGGAGAAAGGAAAACACTAAAACCACTTATGGGATGTTTTCAGAAAGTAGAGTCTCACTTCTATGTGTCACATTAAACTAAGTTTAGTGAATACCCTGCTAAGTAAAACAGTTGAACTCTTTCAGCTTTCCGTGTTTTCACTGTTATACGGTAGGGGGCGCTATACACATCTTCTGAAAGAGTACAGAATCTCCTGATAAAAACACAGACGAAGAAGAAGCAGAAACAAGCAATATCATATGTAGTCATATGCATATGTAAAATAACGCGATCATCAACATTAAACAGCGTATACACCGATCAGGCATAACATTATGAAAAACACAGATTTTCTCTTCATCACGGCTCCTGTTAGTGGGTGGGATATATTAGGCAGCAAGTGAACATTTTGTCCTCAAAGTTGATGTGTTAGAAGCAGGAAAAATGGGCAAGCGTAAGGATTTGAGCGAGTTTGACAAGGGCCAAATTGTGATGGCTAGACGACTGGGTCAGAGCATCTCCAAAACTGCAGCTCTTGGAGCTCTCTCAACACAATATTTGGTCATAATGTTATGCCTGATCGGTGTAAATCAAAACTGCCTAATGTTACACTCTAAACATTGCTAGGTTAAAAAATAACCCAACCTTAACCCCACCGCTGGGTCGCTATTGGACAGAACACGCGTTGGGTTGGTTTGACCCAATTGCTGGGTTTTACCATTTAACCCAGATTTCAGGGGTCATTCATTGACCCAAACAGTGGGTGAAATTAACTCTCTTGCTGGGTTAAATATTATGCAATGGGTTATTTCCTGTCTCATTGCCTTAACAAAAAAATGATCTAGTAACAAATACTTGTTATACAATAAAATGAATGTTGTGTTAAAATTAAAATCAAGCACTTGACATGTGCTTTAGTGTGTTAGTCAACACATCAAAATAAGTGTACTTCTTTAAAACACACCACTGTAAATGTGATTTTAATTTAATTACATTTAATTTTTAAAAAATACAAATGTCAAAACTCCCCTTTGACATCCAACCTCCCCCACAGACTTTATATAACAACTTAAATAGGAACATGTCAATCTGTCCAAACATTTAAGCATTAAAAGTCATTAACTCTTATTTTACTATTTCATTTATTAAAATGTATTTATATATTAAGAACAAGGAGTCCTACAACAGAAACAAAATTTAAAAACGTAAACATTTTAAAAAATAAAACATTTTTTTGGTTTGTTTGTGCAAAAGCAGTTCTTCTTTTGGTGTATTGCATCTTCAGATATTCTTCCAAACATTCTGGGGGCCGTGAAACTTTTGTGAAAATGATCAAAAATGCTAGCGCTGGCTGGCAACTTAGACAAGGGCTTAGTTCAAAAACGCTGGCGGGGAAAGAGTTAAACTAGTCTAAGCTGGTCTGTTTTGCTCTTTTTGGAGGGGTTTCAGGCACATGTCAGCTTGTCCAGGACTGGGAGACCAGCAAACCTCCGTAAGCTGATTCAAGTTGGTTTTTCAGAACGGTAACTGCCAGAATGTTATCTTATCTGAGGTGATTTGTGGTCTTGTGTTGGTGTTGAACTTATTAAACATTGGGACGGTTTAATTAAAAGTGTTTGACTATAAGAGGCTGGAGAAATGAAAGAGCGATAGCAGGTGTTTGGTCAGGCTGTAATTATTAGTTTTGGGAGTAGAAGTTTTTGAAGGACAAACATTCATCTGTCTCTTACAGCACCGCTGATATGAATAGAGCAAACGAGTCCAACAGTTTGCTCTTCACAGATTATAACTCTGCTGTCTATTCATCTTTTTCTTCTTTCCTCCCTTTTAAAGTAAGAGTATGAAAATGAAAACAAGAACAGGCGAGGGAAAATAGTTAAATATTGACTTAAATTTGTTTCTTACATTTATGCATTTTCCAGAGCCATTTACATTGCACTCAACGTATGCATTTTTATCAGTTCATGCATTTTGTAGGAATGCATTTGAACCCGCATGACCTTGTGTCGCTATAGTTACATGAACCTGCTTTTCTTTGTTATTTTTGGAGCTTAATACTACATGATTACTGCTATGCTTGTAATAAGGGAAAATGCAGTGAATATGCTTCAAAATATTTTCCACAGAAGGAACTAAATCATGGGTTTAAAACAACACGAGAATGAGCAAATGAATAATTTTTGAATGCATTTTTGAATTGGGCAATAATATACTTTACAATAATACAATTAAGTGTGAAATGAATGAATGTAATGTTTTCTGACACTTTGCATGTTATTTACAATTAAATGAAAATGCATTGTAGTTTAAATGTATATCAAATGTAATTAGTTGAACTTTTTTGACTCACTTAAGTACATCTTTATATGCAATTTCATAATTATTTCTATTGTCTTTGAAATATGGTTAAAGTGTACAGCTGAATGCACTGAAACACATTTATGGTAAACTAAAATATACTTTGATGTCATTTCTACTGACATTTGCAATGGTAAAGTTGCAATTTAGTACATTTAAAATATATTATCTTTAAATTCAATATCAAACAGCACAGTTGAAATTAAAATCAAGTACTTTACATGTGCTTTAGTGTGTTAGTCATCAAAATAAGTGTACTTCTTTAAAACACAACAGAAGTGTTTTAAGAAACTTGAAAGTGTACTCTTTAAGTGGCCTTTTATTTCATTATTATTATATCACAAGTATGCACTTTTAAGATTTATTTTTCACAAGGGTATAGGGAACAATGCTGTGTCTCATGTGTGGGATATGTCAAGCTAATTCACTCACTACTATTACTGTACATGGTTTACTCACAGTTGTAGGAGGGAATAGGGTCCTCCCACTGAATTAGACACCATCTGTTTTCTAGTGCCCTAAAAAGCTCTCTGAACAACAGAGAGTGATTCAAGATGCACTGCTTGTCAGTATGACATCACATGAGATGATGCCATATTAACTCATTGGTCTATGATCATCTCCATGGCAACCACAACAAATCCACATTGTTACACTCCCTGCATGAATCTCCAGGAATCAAAAGCTGCTCATAATGTGCAGTTTAATGCTCTCAAAAGGCACAGTGCACACAATGTGCCAGGGTTGAATAGATTAACAGTAGTGAAGTTAATTAGTTAAATTGTGCTTGTACTTTTATATGTTTTGTGTTAAGTAAATGATTTCTTTGTGGAATCACTGAATGCATCAAAATCTCAATTTGAATGAGGATAGTGTTGTTACTACACAGTAGCTCCATTAACCTGTACAGGGAAAATGAACAGTAAACAGAATATTGTGGATGGATAAATGGATGGCAGAACCTGATTTAAGGGGCAAGTTTTACAACCAGGGTTAGATACTTCTACATCATGGTTATTAACCCTCTGATTTTAGGGAGAAGTTACGGGTGGGGTTATGTTTAGGGGTGGATGGATGCATGCATGAATGGATGGATGGATTCATAGATGGATGGAGGGATGGAAAGATTTATGGATTGATGGATGGAGGGATGGATGGATTCATAGATGGATGGAGGGATGGAAAGATTTATGGATGGATGCATGGATGGATGCATGCATGGATGGATGGATGGGTGCATGGATGGATGGAGGGATGCATGGATGATGGATGGATGCATGAATGGGTGGAGGGATGCATGGATGGATGGATGGATGCATGGATGGTT
The DNA here is from genome assembly GCA_039654625.1 of Rhinogobio ventralis. Lineage (NCBI taxonomy): Eukaryota > Metazoa > Chordata > Actinopteri > Cypriniformes > Gobionidae > Rhinogobio > Rhinogobio ventralis. Next base: position 2,315,897 of record CM077214.1, on the reverse strand, counting down.
GCAGGGATGCATAGATGGATGGAGGAATGGACAGATGGAGAGATGGATGGATAGATGGAGGGATGCATGCATGGATGGAGGGATGGACAGATTTATGGATGGATGGATGGATGGAGGGATGGACAAATGCATGGATGGATGGATGGGTGCATGGATGGATGGAGGGATGCATGGATGATGGATGGATGCATGAATGGGTGGAGGGATGCATGGATGGATGGATGGATGCATGGATGGTTGCAGGGATGCATAGATGGATGGAGGAATGGACAGATGGAGAGATGGATGGATAGATGGAGGGATGCATGCATGGATGGAGGGATGGACAGATGCATGGATGATGGATGGATGCAGGGATGCATAGATGGATGGAGGGATGGACTATTGGATGGATGGATGGATGGATGGATGGAGGGATGCATGCATGGATGGAGGGATGGACAGATGCATGGATGGATAGACAGATGCATGGAGGGATGTATGGATGGATGGAGGGATACATGGATGGATGGATGGGTGGGAGGGAGGGAGGATAGATTGATGGATGGATGGATGCATGGATGGACAGACTTACATTCAAAAAGCTTTGATGCTCTAAAGAAAAAGTGAAATGATGTTTTATTAACAAGGTTCGGGAGGAGCACGTTCAGATAACTGACACAGGTGGAGAACACTCAGCTAATCAACAACAAGGTGTATAAATACGCAGCAGTCTTACCTCTGTTTTGTTGAAAGTTTATCAGCATCCCTCCACCACCCCTTCTCCACTTTTCCCTTTTAGTTGTAACCACTTACATACACGGGGGGTATTCTGGGTTCGGGCCAAATTCCGAGCTCAAAGCCCTCCCCCCGGACAGCACGCCAAATACGCATTTAAATCTATTCTCCATAAATTATATGTAAGTGCGAACTCGTGAAATAATCATAAACCATTTCAAAGATGTATTGTGGGGGAAAATATTTACACTACCAAGTTTGGGGTCAGTATTTTATCTATTTATTTGAAATAAATGAATACCTTTATTCAGCATGTCCGCATTAAATTAATCAAATATGACAGTAACATTAATGTTACAAAATATTTCTATTTAAAATAAATGCTTTTCTCTTAATCAAATAATCCTGAAAAATATGAAGCAGCACAACTGATTTCAACATTGATAATAATCAGAAATGTTTCTCGAGTATCAAATCCTCATATCAGAATGATTCCTGAAGGATCATGTGACACTGAAGACTGGAGTAATGATGATGAATTCAGAATAAATTACACTTTACTATACACTCACCTACAGGATTATTAGGAACACCTGTTCAATTTCTCATTAATGCAATTATCTAATCAACCAATCACATGGCAGTTGCTTCAATGCATTTAGGGGTGTGGTCCTGGTCAAGACAATCTCCTGAACTCCAAACTGAATGTCAGAATGGGAAAGAAAGGGGATTTAAGCAATTTTGAGCGTGGCATGGTTGTTGGTGCCAGACGGGCCGGTCTGAGTATTTCACAATCTGCTCAGTTACTGGGATTTTCACGCACAACCATTTCTAGAGTTTACAAAGAATGGTGTGAAAAGGGAAAAACATCCAGTATGCGGCAGTCCTGTGGGCGAAAATGCCTTGTTGATGCTAGAGGTCAGAGGAGAATGGGCCGACTGATTCAAGCTGATAGAAGAGCAACTTTGACTGAAATAACCACTCGTTACAACCGAGGTATGCAGCAAAGCATTTGTGAAGCCACAACACGCACAACCTTGAGGCGGATGGGCTACAACAGCAGAAGACCCCACCGGGTACCACTCATCTCCACTACAAATAGGAAAAAGAGGCTACAATTTGCACGAGCTCACCAAAATTGGACAGTTGAAGACTGGAAAAATGTTGCCTGGTCTGATGAGTCTCGATTTCTGTTGAGACATTCAGATGGTAGAGTCAGAACTTGGTGTAAACAGAATGAGAACATGGATCCATCATGCCTTGTTACCACTGTGCAGGCTGGTGGTGGTGGTGTAATGGTGTGGGGGATGTTTTCTTGGCACACTTTAGGCCCCTTAGTGCCAATTGGGCATCGTTTAAATGCCACGGCCTACCTGAGCATTGTTTCTGACCATGTCCATCCCTTTATGACCACCATGTACCCATCCTCTGATGGCTACTTCCAGCAGGATAATGCACCATGTCACAAAGCTCCAATCATTTCAAATTGGTTTCTTGAACATGACAATGAGTTCACTGTACTAAAATGGCCCAATAGAGCATCTTTGGGATGTGGTGGAACGGGAGCTTCGTGCCCTGGATGTGCATCCCACAAATCTCCATCAACTGCAAGATGCTATCCTATCAATATGGGCCAACATTTCTAAAGAATGCTTTCAGCACCTTGTTGAATCAATGCCACGTAGAATTAAGGCAGTTCTGAAGGCGAAAGGGGGTCAAACACAGTATTAGTATGGTGTTCCTAATAATCCTTTAGGTGAGTGTATATTCACATAGAAAACAACTATAATAATATTTCACAATATTACTGTTTTTACCTTATAAATGCAGCATTGTGAGCAGATGAGACTTCTTCCAAAACATTAAAAAAGTACTTGGTTTTAGAAATGACATTTGTTTATGATGTTTTAGAGAACTCGTCAAATGTATTCTTGTTCCTCCTCCGTGTCTCATGCTCAGATCTCGCCTGGAGGACGAACACTCTCATAGAGAGGCTATGACTACAAAATCAGCCCTCTTTGATGATTCGCCTCTCCTTCCAAATGACAAACAGATACAAGGACACATTGGGTAATCATGTAATCATGTGAACATGCTCTTTAGATGAGCCAATTTCCTCTGTGTTTTGCTTCTGTCTCTGCTCAGCGTCTCAACACAAGCTCCATCATACCTGATTACCTTTAAGCCAAAGAGACAAATAGACTCCACCGCTGCAGCCAGATAGTATTATGGGATATATTCTACTGCTCCCTAAACAATCAGTCATATGTGAGCGTATGTAACAGCCTCTTTGTCTAAAAGAGAGACTGTAACCAATACACAAAAGAACTTCCCAGATTCTGAAATGATTGGCTCCATTACTCTGATATAAAAGCGAGCAGCTCTTCATAGAGTGAAGAGCCACTAGTGTGGCAACACTGTAATAGCGCTCAACAAAGCACTCATTAATACCTGCTGGATGTGGTTAATTAGCTAACGCATGGAAAGTCATTTTCAATAGAGAGATATGGAATAATTGTTTCTTTTGTGTGTATTGTCATGCCAATGAAGAAGAAATATTCCGAGGCTCAGGGGAGTGAATAACCTCCACACTTTCACAGTTTAACTGCTGTGGATCTTTGCACTTCTCTTTACACAAAATATAAAAAAATAATAATTACATTTATTTCTTTTGATTTAGAAAAATGTTAAATATACTCTTTTAAAAAAAAAAGGTTTCATCCACTCCTCTGCTGAATTTTCTTCGCTAAACAATGATGTAACTGATTATACTTCATAACCTGCCCTCAGTATTTACATTTACATATTTGGCAGCCGCTTTTATCCAAAGCGACTTACAGTGCACTTATTACGGGGACAATCCCCCTGGAGCAACATGGAGTAAAGTGCTTTGCTCAAGGACACACTGGTGGTGGCGACTGCTGGGATCGAACCAGCAACCTTCTGCGTATCAGTATATTTAAGAGAAAATATTTCAACATCCATAATAATTTAGTTTAGCATCTATATGTAATAGTCAGATGATCTTTGAATATATAATACATAAAAGTCTTAATTTACACAGTATAGCATGATATTTATAAATCAAATATACAGTACTTATTACTCTTTTTTTCATACAGTTAGGACATGATCCTTCTCCTCTGTATGGTTGTTAGGGGTTATTATTTAATTAAAATAAAATAAAAAATTATGAATTGAAATAAAGCTGAAATAAAATAAAATATAAATATTAGATGACAAACATTTTACAGTAAATTTCCATTTGAAGCACTAAAATGACTAACTAAATAATAAAAAATATAAAGCTAAAACTGAAAAATAAATAAAACTTTTGTATTTTAAAAAACAAAAAATTAAAATACATACAAAATACAAATGCACGTAAAAAATTACTAAAAATGAATCAAAAATTTAAATTTTAAATATAAAAATGAAAAGCTAATTCAAAATATTAATAAAAACTACAATAGTATATGAATTATAATTTTTAAAAAAACACTGGTTCAAAGCCCATTTTTCCAACCCAGACTTTAACCCAGGTCCACATTAAAAACATGAGCATTATAGATTCTATTCTACAAACAGCATCATAATTTCAACAACGAGCATAAGCGTCAGTTTGTCAGTTTTTGAGAGAGACTGTGATAATGTTGGGTACAGAGGGCAGGTAAGAAGTGAAACAGAGGAGAACGCTAATCAAAGTGAGGATTAGCCAGCTTTAAACTCATGACTGTTTCCAGCAGATAATCGTGCTCCGCTAAAGACTTCAGGACATCCCTGAACACTCCTAAAGCCGCTTTCCTCTGCAGGTTTATGCATAGAAGAGTAAAGTCACTGCAGTGCATTCAAAACTCTTTTGAGACTAGCCTTGTCTTTGTCCAAAAGCATGATACACTCTTAAATATAAAGGTTCTTTATAGAGTGTGTTAGTGCCCGCCCTCTGTACACAGCTCTCTGAAATACTTCATTCTGATTGGTCAGTCACAACATTCCAAATTCAGTTATTCGCCAATATTGACTGCCGTCAAAATAGTGCATTAGTGCCGCCCCCTTTACACAGCTCTCTGAAACACTTCATTCTGATTGGTCAGTCACAACATTCCGAGGTCAGTTATTCACCAATAGTGACCGCCATCAAAAGAGTGCATTAGTGCCCGCCCCCTTTACACAGCTCTCTGAAATACTTCATTCTGATTGGGTCAATTATTCACCAATAGTAACCGCCATCAAAAGAGTGCATTAGTGCCCGCCCCCTTTACACAGCTCTCTGAAACACTTCATTCTGATTGGTCAGTCACAACATTCCGAGGTCAGTTATTCACCAATAGTGACCGCCATCAAAAGAGTGCATTAGTGCCCGCCCCCTTTACACAGCTCTCTGAAACACTTCATTCTGATTGGTCAGTCACAACATTCCGAGGTCAGTTATTCACCAATAGTGACCGCCATCAAAAGAGTGCATTAGTGCCCGCCCCCTTTACGCAGCTCTCTGAAATACTTCATTCTGATTGGGTCAGTTATTCACTGATAAAATCTGGCGTCAATATAGAGTGCATTAGTGCCCGCCCCTTTTACACAGCTCTCTGAAATACTTCATTCTGATTGGTCATTCACAACATTCCAAGGTCAGTTAATCACCATTAGTGACCGCCATCAAAAGAGTGCATTAGTGCCCGCCCCCTTTACACAGCTCTCTGAAACATTTCATTCTGATTGGTCAGTCACAACATTCCGAGGTCAGTTATTCGCCAATAGTAACCGCCATCAAAAGAGTGCATTTGTGCCTGCCCCCTTTACACCACTCTCTGAAATACTTCATTCTGATTGGTCATTCACAACATTCCGAGGTCAGTTAATCACCATTAGTGACCGCCATCAAAAGAGTGCATTAGTGCCCGCCCCCTTTACACCACTCTCTGAAATACTTCATTCTGATTGGTCAGTCACAACATTCCGAGGTCAGTTAATCACCATTAGTGACCGCCATCAAAAGAGTGCATTAGTGCCTGCCCCCTTTACACAGCTCTCTGAAATACTTCATTCTGATTGGTCAGTCACAACATTCCGAGGTCAGTTAATCACCATTAGTGACCGCCATCAAAAGAGTGCATTAGTGCCCGCCCCCTTTACACAGCTCTCTGAAACATTTCATTCTGATTGGTCAGTCACAACATTCCGAGGTCAGTTATTCGCCAATAGTGACCGCTGTCAAAAGAGTGCATTAGTGCCCGCCCCCTTTACACAGCTCTCTGAAATACTTTGATTGGGTCAGTTATTCACTGATAATGATTGCCGTCAATAGAGTGCATTAGTGCCCGCCCCCTTTACACAGCTCTCTGAAATACTTCATTCTGATTGGTCATTCACAACATTCCGAGGTCAGTTATTCACCAATAGTGACCGCCATCAAAAGAGTGCATTAGTGCCTGCCCCCTTTACACCACTCTCTGAAATATTTCATTCTGATTGGTCAGTCACAACATTCCGAGGTCAGTTATTCGCCAATAGTGACCGCCATCAAAAGAGTGCATTAGTGCCCACCCCTTTACACAGCTCTCTGAAATACTTCATTCTGATTGGTCAGTCACAACATTCCGAGGTCAGTTATTCAACAATAGTGACCGCCATCAAAAGAGTGCTTTAGTGCCCGCCCCCTTTACTCCACTCTCTGAAATACTTCATTCTGATTGGTCAGTCACAACGTTCCGAGGTCAGTTATTCACCAATAGTGACCGCCGTCAAAAGAGTGCATTAGTGCCCGCCCCCTTTACACAGCTCTCTGAAATACTTCATTCTGATTGGTCATTTACAACATTCCGAGGTCAGTTATTCACCAATAGTGACCGCCATCAAAAGTGTACATTAGTGCCCGCCCCCTTTACACAGCTCTCTGAAATACTTCATTCTGATTGGTCAGTCACAACATTCCGAGGTCAGTTGTTTGCTGTTAATGACTACCATCAGGACTTTAGTGAGGGAAAGAACTACAATCCCATGAAGCATTGCGGACAGCATAATAGAATTACAAATTATGGAGAAATATAAAACTACTCATTTACAGATGTTCATTATATGTATAAAAACTATATATTTTAAGTTTATTGCAAAATATGCACATATATACAACATTTCAGTGTTTTGAGATCGACTCACTCGCGGTGCTTCATGGGAGTGGGCGGAGCTAATGAACTATTTTGGAGCGTGTTGCTTTTTTTGGCTCTCTGATTGGTGGAATTTTCTGTACAGCATCATGGGTAATGTAGTTTTTCACCAGGAATTCCACTGTTAAACATGGTTATTTTAAAAATAAGCTGAAATAATGCGGGCTGGCGGCTTCAGCAGAATCATATACCATCGATTAACGCCGGCTGATTTTAAAGGTTTATAAGTTATCATTCAAAATTTCCTTATGGAGAAAATAAATTGATTTTTTTCTTCTGGAGCCCGACTGTTGCACAGGATTGGCATCGATGGTTCCATGAAGAACTTTTAACATCCATGGAAACTTTAGATAAAAAAAAAACGAAAAAAAAAAAACGGTTCTTTTAAGAAGTGATCACTGAAAGGTTCTTTTGAGAACCAAATGATTCTTTAATGGCATCAGTGTGAACCCCTTTATTTTTAAGATTGTAGCTGGAATCAAGCGATCCAGCTTCTGTTCTCTTCACTTTTACTTGTGGTTAGGAAGTCCTAAAGGCTTTGCAAATGGAGGTCAAGGGTTAAGTTGGAGCGTAGAAGGGTGATCCCGTATCCATGACCCATGATCAAGAACTCCAGTTCTCTGGTTAGCTTCAGGAAAAGGCTATTCCTGAAGGCTGTGATGGAGAACATCAGCAAGAAAACCAGATCCCAGAAGAGGAATGAAAAGAATGTGGAGTGGAGGCAGGTGCATTGACTGTTCTCTGAGTTCTGTCTGTGTGTGTGTGTGTGTGTGTGTGTGTGTGTGTGTGTGTGTGTGTGTGTGTGTGTGTGTGTGTGTGTGTGTGTGTGTGTGTGTGTGTGTGGTTCACAGCTGCTGGAGAACAGCACAGATGGGCTGGTGATTATTAAAAACTCATGACACGACATCTTTTATCTGGTCAGCTTCACAAAAGTTTCTTTCAGCTGTTCCTCAATGATAGGCTAATCAAAAACCTGATCAACGTTTTGATGAACCAAAAGAATCAAGATTTGTATATTTTCGGAAGAAAGCACAAAAAGTTGCCTCCGTGATGCTATAGGGAGTTGTTTGTGGTTTCTATACATTGCTGTGATGCTCTGGGTGGTTCTTTCGTTTTTTATATGGTTGTAACACTTAATTGTCCACTTTAGACATTCTACTAATAAGTAGAACATTCTACTATAAGTAACTTTGCAACTTTACGTCAACTAACTCTCATTAGAGTATTAGTAGAATGTCTAAAGTGTAATATCGAAATAGTGTAACCAGATATTTTTCTTACAGTGCAAAAGGAAGTTGTAGACACTTTAAATGAGACAAGATGAAGCATTCACCTCCCTTTTTGAAGGTGCAGGTAAAAGGCAAAAAAAGAGAAACAAAACAAAAGAAACAAAGACATACAAATTCAAATCCCTCTTTTTCAAATGATTTGAAGTCCCAGTGATATTTCTTGAGAACAGGAGAGAAATAACTTGAAATGAATTGCACATTAACAGACGATCCGAGCCCATTTGAATGGAAGGCGGCGAAAGAGGAAGAGATTAAGAATTTTAATAATCTGCTGGAACGAACCACAATTCATGCCTAATGCCACAACAGCACGGGCCTCCAGGGGCGAGAGAAATTATCTCCATCAAAACACCACCTCACCCGGCAGAGAGAGAGACAGGGTGAGGAAATAAGGAAATGAGGAATTATTATTGTCCTCTGCCTTTATTAAGTCTTTGTATCTGAATGCACAGAATAACGTCTTATAGGGGGAAGATGGTGTGACGGGTAAACTGACAAAGTTCAACATGAAAGTTTGTATTAAAGAGAGAGTTCATCCAAAAATGTAAATTCTGTCATTGTTTACTCACCTCATGTTGTTTCAAAACTCCATGAAATACAAAAGAGAATATACAGAAAGAGGCAGAATATTAATGCTTTTCTATACATTGAAAGTGAATGGAGAAGGATGAAGCACCAAATTGGACACCTCCGAAGCCAAAAATGTAAATTGTGTCATCATTTACTCGCCCTCATGTCATTCCAGCTCCATCTGACTTCCTTCTTTCCTGGAAAACAAAAGGAGATATTCTGAAGAACGTCCAAGCTCTTCTTTTCCATACAGTGAAAATGATGCTGCTGATCTGCAAAAAAGTGTCATAAAATATTTCCATATGAATTATGCATTATATTCCAGGTCCTTTAAAGCCATTTTAAAAAATAGACGTGAAATGTACCTGTTTACACCTGGTATTAAGGTGTGTTTTGGTCGATCGGATCACAAGTAGACGAGGGAGACACATTCCCGTTTACCTGGTGTTTTAATCTGTCTCTTTTGTCCACTTTTAACCACTTCTGTCCTGATTTCTGTCCCATAGTTTGCATGGCGTTTATCGCGTTAGGTCAGTCGGCAGAGAGTAGGGGGTCTTTTAGAGGCTGTTCGAATGCATTTGACCACATGAGCGTTTACACTACGAAAGCAATCCGGTCGAATGCGTTTTCGACTACCTCTGGAAGTAGACAAAAGTGGACAAGCTCAAGACGTTTTAGATCCTGTTTACACCTGTATTTAGCGTCTTCCACTTGTGATCCAATCAAACAAAACATATCTTAATACCATGTGTAATCAGGGCCTTATTTGCATGCTAATTGCAATTAAGTGGAAATGAATTACATTTTAAATGTATATTAAATGCAATAATATATAATCAAGTGCTTTAGTCTGTTAGTCAACACATCAAGATAAGTGCACTTCTGTAAAGATTGTAAAAGATTGTTTACAAATGTTCATTAAAGTAAAATGTTTAATATATTTCATTTTTTAATATATATTATTAAGTTAGTTAAAGGGGTCCTATAATGCCACTTTTTACAAGATGCAAAATAAGTCTCTGATGTGAAGTTTTAGCTCGGATAATTTTTTATAGCATGTTAAAATTGTCACTTTTTGAGGGTTAGCAAAACAGTCCCGTTTTTGTGTGTGTCCCTTTAAATGCAAATGAGCTGCTGCTCCCTGCCCCCTTTCTAGAAGAGGGCGGAGCTTCAAGAGCTCGTGTTAGCAGCTCTGATTACCTCACACACACACACTGAAAATGTCAGAAACTGTTCAGCCTTTTGTGTTCAAACCGGAGTCGGACAATGATGGAGAGACTCAAGAAGAAGAGACAACATGTAGAACGAGACAGGACGTTTCTGAATGGATAGTTGATGAATTTATGAGTTAACGATCTTCAAGTCATTGATTAGCATATTCTGTCATGATAATCTATAAACCGCTGGTGTGGGAACTGTTGAGCCAGAGAATATCTGCTGCATGAAGAGAGAACATGCGTAGTTTAGTTTAATTACGGTTATAACTTATGACATGCTATTGCATTGGTGTTCGTACTGTATTAATAAATGTGAAAGACGGATGACAGCTTGAGCGACTCCCAAATGTGCTCGACTACAACAACTCTTCCTCTTCTCCACATGTTCCCGGGGGCGGGGTTTATGTAAATGTTAGGGTTAGTGATGTCACTAACTCGTTGTAGTCCCTACCAGCCGTTTGTTGTAGTCCTTAAAAAGAGATTTCTGTACAAGAAAATATCTCCCTTTGCTTTGAATTTTGAGCGGCGTAACTTTGCAGATGTTGTTTATGCTCAAACAGCAACACTACACACTCAATCGGTGGCCGAGAAGTGCAAAACAAATCACAATTCCGAAAACAAAATAACAAATTATAAACACAATGGCAAGTCCAAAAAACAAATGAACAAGTTAGGAAACACAATAACAATTCCGGAAACAAAATAAGTCAGAAAACACAACGACAAGTCGGACAAAACGGAAAAGGTAGGGATATGTGGCGAATGGAATACTGACCGCTGATTGGACGAGACATCTGTCAATCAAGACATGCAGAACGTCAGCAGGCTGCGGCAGGAGAGTTGATTCACGTGCAAAAGTCGCGTGCGAATCAACTCTCCTGCTGCAGCCTGCTGTACATTCTGCATGTCTTGATTGACAGATGTCTCGTCCAATCAGCGGTCAGTATTCCATTCGCCACATATCCCTACCTTTTCCGTTTTGTCCGACTTGTCGTTGTGTTTTCTGACTTATTTTGTTTCCGGAATTGTTATTGTGTTTTCTTTCTTGTTAATTTGTTTTTAGACTTTCCATGCGTTTATAATTTGTTGTTTTGTTTTTGAATTTGTAATTTTTTTTGTTTTGCACTTCTCGGCCACCGTAATGAACCCCTTTAAGAAACATAGCCAACTGTACTTTGTTTAAGTGACTTTTTTTTCATTTATATTATATTAACTGCAAATACAGGGTTTTTTAATTGTACTTTTAAGCTTTGAGGTTTAGTGCACGTTCAATACAATTAAGTGCACTTCTTTTTTCACAGGGGCGTAGTGTCATTGACATCAAACCTGACACAATGCACTTTGACATTTTAATATACAGTATATGAAGAGATTTGAGAGCTCAGGTGGAGAGGAATTTTACTGTAGGAGAATAAGAGGATGATTGAGACATACAGACTACTTTTGTGATGTTTTTTTGTCATTTTTTGAGCTTGGCAGCATCATTCATTTTCACTCTATGCACTATTATCTAAGATATCTCTTTTTGTCTTCCACAGAAGAAAGTTATGCAGGTTTGGAATGACATGAGGGTGAGGAAATGATGACAGAAATTTCAGTTTTGATCACTGTTCCTTCCAGTGCCCGGGATAAGATAGAAGCCACAGAAATAAATCAGAGAGCACATCTGCATATACGAGGGTAAGCTTTAGATATATACTGTAATCAAGCATGCATTTCTCTCTCTCCGCGACACTTCCCAGAGGAGTCAACAGATGCGTCCCATTCAAAGTGGCACATCGCATTACGCACACAAATGTTATGGCTCCACAAGATGCATGATAGCTATTTTCTTTCTCTCTCTCTTGGCTTCCAGGGAGTAAGTGAAGCGGCTTTAGCTGCTGGTTGATTGGATGTTGAACATACTGTGGTGAACCCTGGGCTGTCACTGTCTGACAGCTCACGAGAGCGAGAAGATGAGAGGAGAACATCTCTGGGGTGCATTGGGAGGTCAGGCCAGCTGTTCCTCCTCTATAGCATTACTGGGAGAATTGCATCAAACACAAAGCAGCAGTAATTCAGCAGTCCGCGCCGCTCGCCGTGTACATGGGGCACCAGAGAGACACGGTTACATCATTAATGTCTGCTGTGAATGACACATACTAGAGGAACACACGTTCAGGCTCCACCACAAGTGGAAACAGACAGATTTGTCTTTATGGAAACAAAATTTGGCATAATTTACATAATCCTTCAGAAATCCTTCTAATATGCTGATTTGCTGCTATCAATGTTAGGGCCCTATGATTCACTTTTACGCTTTTATGATTCGGACGGAATCGCGGAATTCCAGTCATAAAAACAGAATTTATTGTAGTAATACGGAATTTCACGGAATTAGTCAAATTTGTGATGAATAAATAAAAAGCAGGTCAGTACACTTAAATCAAATATATATATATATATATAGATATAGACTAGTGTCTGTGAATAATGCGTATTTAAATACGAATCCTGCATGTCTCTGTGTGAACGTATGGCGCAGACACACGGTTTCACTCACACACACACAGAAGCACTCGCTCCGTTTCAGCCTCTGTATCCTTACTATATGAGGACACGAACTTCATCTCCAGAGCCGCTCTGAGAGTCACTTCATGAGCATTTTACCGTTTCATTTGAGAGAAAAACCTATCGTCGTATCATTAAAACACAGAGGCGTTGGTCTTCACAGCAACCCGTCAAAATAAAAGTGTTTAACTTAATAGAAATCTATTACTGTTGTAGCCTACACTCGAATGTAATAATAATACTAATACTAACAATTATAAAATATTATCAAAACTTAATTTTTTATGTAATAATCAAAAAATTTCTTCCATGTTTTAACAGTAAAGCTCGACAAAAAAAAAGGTTGTTTAATTTCATGATTTTATGTTCATGAAATTAATGTGTTATGCCTTTATTTTATTACCAGAAAATACACAACACAGAATTTGTAAAAAAAAAAAAATATATATATATATATATATATATATATATATATATATATATATATATATATATATATCACACACACACTCACTCACACACACACACACATTGTTTTCAATGTTGAACAGTTGTTCTGCTTCATAGTTTTGTGGAAAGTGTGATACATTTATTTCCAGGATTATTTGATAAATACATTTTTTTTTGTAACAAAAAGTCTTTACTGTCACTTTTGTTCAATGTGCATCCTTGCAGAATACAATTATTGATTTCTTATATTGATTTTCATTTTTTTTTTTTTTTGCATTTTTGGTTGGACCATATGACTTTGATTTGGTGGATAAAAATTGTTCAAATATTAATAAGCAGTCACAGAAAGTAAGGCTGTGGAAGATGATGTTACATTTTCTGGGTGAACTCCTTCACATACAGTATCTATCAAAATATTTAAAATCTATTTGTTGCTTGCATGCGTTCAGGAGAAAGAAGAACAAAAGATCCTTCTAGAAGAAAAGTGAGACACCAATATTACCCGAGAGCGCTGATAGATTGAGTCTGCCACCGGCTGCGGCTCGTGATGACATCGAGTGTGTGTGTGTGTGTGTGTGTGTGTGTGTGTGTGTGTGTGAGTCGGCCTCATCAAAACAAAGACAAACAAATTGACGTAATCATGAAGTTGCCGGCAGGGTGTCATTTGTGTTGCAAAAGCAAATGGGAATACTTGGAGTGATGAGACCTCACCTCCTCATCTATCCATTGCCTTCTCCACACACACAATCAGGCTTACACACACACAGCCGTGAGCAAATACACATGTGCGCTGATTCATTTCTGTGGCTCTGCCGCCGGGATTTTGAGACACACTGGTTTTCCCAGCATTGGGAAGACAAGAAGCATCTCACCAAAGGATAATCGTGTTAGATTTGTTAGACAATAGACTTGGCTTATTGAACAGAATTCATTGCCGATGCCCTTCATTTTCAAAAATGAAATGGCTGTTTTTGTCTAAAATCTGATTGGATAACTTTAGCTGATTTACACACATTTGTCACACAACAATTGGATTCTATACTAATGCAGTTGATTGAAAACTAAAACTAGGCCTAAAGACGGATATAGAGTTGATTTAGTGAGGAACAGAGTCGCCTGATCAACTGATCCATGATTCAGATCAGAGTCCTGAGACTGACTCAATAGTGCAGGATGATCTGTCACTGGGTGCAAATGAGCTTCCATGTGTTCCCATTATTTAATTGTATTATTTATTTGACTGTATTATTATTATTTATAATAAAAGTAATAATCACAATAAACAATTTTCTACAATGTAATACAATTTCATAGCCGGAATGCTGAAATGCTGTTAAATTTTCAGTGCCACAGAAAACTGATCTAAAACACACACACACAAACACACTCAAACACACACTCATTCACACACTCACATACATTCTCTCTCACACTGAAACACACTCACACACACACAACACGCACACAAACACACACACAGACACTCTCTCTCTTAAACACACACACACACTCAAACATACACAAACTCGCTCACATTTAGCCACTCTCTCTCTCACACACACACACTCTCTCTCTCTCTCTCTCTCTCTCTCTCTCTCTCTCTTTCTCTCACACACACACACAAACACACTCATTCACACACTCACATACACTCTCACACTCAAACACACTCACACAAACACACACACACAAACACACACACACTCTCTCTCAAACTAAAACACACACACACACTCAAATACACACACACGCAAACACACACACTCTCTCTCTCACACACACACACACACACACACTCTCTCTTAAACACACACTAACACAAACAAGCAAATACACTCACTCACACACACACTCAAACATACACACACTCACTCACATTTAGCCACTCTCTGTCACGCGCACACACACACACTCTCTCTCTCTCTCTCTCTCTCTCTCACACACACACACACACACAAACACACTCATTCACACACTCACATACATTCTCTCTCACACTCACACAAACACACACATACACTGTCTCACACACAGACACACACTCAGGTTAAGGAACTGTATTATATCGCAGGTGTATTATATCTTATTGTGATTATTACTTGTAGATCTTTTAATCCTATTTTCTTTCTATACTTCAGGAGAGGCCATACATTATTATAGTGATTTTACCATAATTGAGGGGCTTAGATCTTATATGTTTCTAACAAAAGCCTTTAATTGTCATGAAGTCATGGCAGTGTGCGCCGCTTGTGTCTTACCCCAGTTTTGTAATTATACCACTTTTGATCAATTATTCCTCACACAACATCACAGAATGAGGGCCGCAGTTGTAAAGTCAATGTGTTACCGAGCCTGTCCTTTCTTCTGGCAGTTTCCCAGGCTGGGTTATGACAGAGCTGCCCTTCTAGCGCCATAAAAGCCAGATCTCTGTCCCAAAGGCTGCTGGAATGTAGGGAGAGCCTAATGGTGTCCTGAGGGGCTCTCGCTAACACTCCATTAACCATTAACTAGTGCCTGTGTGATGTGGAACACGCTGGAACATGTTTACCAGAGCCAGATAGTGCCGATGGCCTCCTCACAGAAGCCGAGAATGGCCTGAGATAAGGACGCAGACGCTGCTCAGAGACAGAGGGACAGATACGGCACGAGGAAACACAGCTAATCACCTGGCATAGCTAAATCTGTCATGAGCAGATATGAGTTCATCCCTGACTGTTGAGTTTCAGGCCAGAGCACAATTTCTGTCATCTTATCTGGGTATGGAAATATGTCTAAGAGTGAAAAGATTTCTGTACAAAATGACTCAGATTTACTGTACATCACATTGTGTAATTATTATTTACTTCTCATGTCATTCCAAACCCTCACACCCTCTCTCTATCACACACACACACACTCACTCTCTTTTACACACACACACACACACACACACACAAACTCTTGCACACACTCACACACACAAACTCTCACACACACTCTTACACACACTCACACTCTCTCTTACACACACTCACACTCTCTTACACACACACACACAAACTCTTACATACACTCTTAACACACACTCACACTCTCTCTTACACACACACACACACACAAACTCTTGCACACACTCTTACACACACTCACACACTGGCACACACTCACACTCACACATACACTCACACACACACACAAACTCTTACACACACTCACACTCTCTTACACACATACACTCACACACACACAAACTCTTACATACACTCTTACACACACTCACACTCTCTCTTACACACACACACTCTCTCTTACACACACACACACTCACACACACAAACTCTTGCACACATTCTTACACACACTCACATACTGGCACACACTCACTCACACACACACACACACACACACAAACTCACAAACTCTTGCACACACTCACACACACAAACTCTCACACACACTCTTACACACACTCACACTCTCTCTTACACACACTCACACTCTCTTACACACACACACTCACACACACAAACTCTTACATACACTCTTACACACACTCACACTCTCTCTTACACACACACACACACTCTCTCTCTTACACACACACACACACACACACAAACTCTTGCACACACTCTTACACACACTCACACACTGGCACACACTCACACTCACACACAAACTCTTACACACACTCACACTCTCTCTTACACACACACACAAACTCTTACATACACTCACACTCTCTCTTACACACACTCACACTCTCTTACACACACACAAACTCACACACACACAAACTCTTACATACACTCTTACACACACTCACACACACAAACTCTTGCACACACTCTTACACACACTCACACACTGGCACATACTCACGCTCACACACAAACTCTTACACACACTCACACTCTCTCTTACACACACACACAAACTCTTACATACACTCACACTCTCTCTTACACACACTCACACTCTCTTACACACACACACTCACACACACACACAAACTCTTACACACATTCACACTCTCTCTTACACACACTCACACTCTCTTACACACACACACTCACACACACACAGACTCTTACATACACTCTTACACACACTCACACTCTCTCTTACACACACACACACACACTCTCTCTCTTACACACACACACTCACACACACAAACTCTTGCACACACTCTTACACACACTCACACACTGGCACACACTCACACTCACACACACACACACAAACTCTTGCACACACTCACACACACAAACTCTCACACACACTCTTACACACACTCACACTCTCTCTTACACACACTCACACTCTCTTACACACACACACACTCACACACACACAAACTCTTACATACACTATTACACACACTCACACTCTCTCTTACACACACACACACACTCACACACACACACTCACACACACAAACTCTTGCACACACTCTTACACACACTCACACACTGGCACACACTCTCTCACACACACACACACACACACAAACTCTTACACACACTCACACTCTCTCTTACACACACACAATCAAACACACTCAATCACACACATGTCATTATTATGTCATTCCAAACCTGTATTCTTTCTTCTGCATAAGACAATAAAACAATATTTTAAGAATGTTTGTAACCAGCAAAAAACAGTTTTGATTAGGACAACATGAGGATGAGTAAGTGATGACAGAATATCATTTTTGGGTCAACTAATAACACACACACAAACACTTGCACACACTCTTACACACACTCACACACTGGCACACACTCACACTCACACACACACACAAACTCTTACACACACTCAACTCTCTCTTACACACACACACTCTCTCTTACACACACACACTCACACACACAAACTCTTGCACACACTCTTACACACACTCACATACTGGCACACACTCACACACACACACAAACTCTTGCACACACTCACACACACAAACTCTCACATACACTCTTACACACACTCACACTCTCTCTTACACACACTCACACTCTCTTACACACACACACTCACAAACAAAAACTCTTACATACACTCTTACACACACTCACACTCTCTCTTACACACACACACTCTCTCTTTTACACACACACACTCACACACACAAACTCTTGCACACACTCTTACACACACTCACACACTGGCACACACTCACACACACACTCACACACACACACACAAACTCTTACACACACTCACACTCTCTCTTACACACACACACAAACTCTTACATACACTCACACTCTCTCTTACACACACTCACACTCTCTTACACACACACAAACTCACACACACACAAACTCTTACATACACTCTTACACACACTCACTCTCTCACACACACACACACACACACACTCTTACACACATTCACACTCTCTCTTACACACACTCACACTCTCTTACACACACACACACACACACACAAACTCTTACATACACTCTTACACACACTTACACTCTCTCTTACACACACACACACACACACACACTCTCTCTCTTACACACACACACTCACACACACAAACTCTTGCACACACTCTTACACACACTCACACACTGGCACACACTCTCTCACACACACACACACACACACACAAACTCTTACACACACTCACACTCTCTCTTACACACACTCACACTCTCTCTTACACACACAATCAAACACACTCAATCACACACATGTCATTATTATGTCATTCCAAACCTGTATTCTTTCTTCTGCATAAGACAATAAAACAATATTTTAAGAATGTTTGTAACCAGCAAAAAACAGTTTTGATTAGGACAACATGAGGATGAGTAAGTGATGACAGAATATCATTTTTGGGTCAACTATCTCTTTAAGTGTGCATAATTATTCCAGCACTCTCAATATGGTGAACAGAGATTCTTAAACATATAATAAGTCAAAATATATCTATTCCAGTTTGCCTGTGCAATTTGTATTATTTTAACCCTTGTGTTATGTTGCAGGCAGTGTTAACCTAATTACTGTAATTTAATTACTTTTCCCTTGAAAAAGTAAAGTAAGGACACATAATAATGTATGACTTTTTCCCATTTTAGGGTCATGAACATGCATGCAAAGTGTACAGCACACACATCATTTCTGTTACGTTTGTGATGTTCGTGGGTCAATTTGACCCGCATATTTTAATGTTTTAAGGCAACTGCACATACCCAAAATAATACAATTTCTTGGTTATGTTGTGTTATTTTAGCTTTTTGCTACCTTATGAAGCTAAAAAGAAGCTTTTTTCAATATGGAAAAAATATTTTGTCACCCACAGATTATCTATAATTATCTATAAAATCTGAAATACTATTTAATCTATGTTGTTTTTCCTGCAATTGTGTGACTTTTTCCCATTTAGGGTCATGAACATGCATGCAAAGTTTCAACGTGTTTTGACATATAGAGTACACACATCATTTCGTAGGTCAATTTTAATAACACACACCCTCTTCAAAAATCTGATATAATGTTGATTATATGTGGGCTAAGAATACATTGCTAACACTGTGCATGCAAACGCCTCTTCCATAAACAGCTTTCTCGCAGTGAAACAGTCAATATGTGACATTTAGATCCTCTTTGAACCTCTCTTTAAAACTAAACTTCGGTATACAACAAATGTGCAAAAGTGTACATTTAGTTTAGTCGAAAGTCCACTTTTTGCCTTATCTACTGCTAAAGGGTGCATATTAGTACCTCAAAACAAACATCACTAATCAGACTAAAATCACAGGCTGCACTATCCTATTTGTCTTTTTTAAAATAAAAATTGAACACAAACATTAAATAATGTAAATTAACAGAGTGAAAACAATAAACTTAGGGGTCAATAACTCACCATACTTCAACTTTGACCTTGGAACTACTTTTCCACAATTTTTTATATTTTCAAAATACTTTTTGCCTTGTTTACATTAACGACATAAAAGGTTCACATTTTATTATTATTATTTAAATGATTTACTTATTAAGTTTTACATTAACCATTTGTATGCACATAAATGTAAGTAAATGGAACAAAAAAACTAGTGCTGAACATGCACACACTCACTCACACACACATGCACACACACACACACACAGACACTCACTCACGCACACACGCACACACACACACACACACACACAATCTTCAACTCCAGCTTTTTCTGTGTTGTAATGAACATCTTATGTTGCCAATCAAAAAAAACCTTCCTGAAGTTGTCTCTGAAATCACATTACACTCATTTCTTCATTTTTTCCCGAGCTCGACCTATATAAATAAATCGAGATCGTATCTGTTTGATTTGCCTCCCCATCCATCGAAAAGAAAAGCAGATCACTGCACTTTATTATGGCATTGGAAGGAAGAAGTGTTATTTAAAATGTGTTTGTGGGAAGTCATTATTGCTCTGTGGCATTTAAACTAAATGAGAGGTTGTGTTATTGTGAAGCTCTCAGCGCACGCAGGACAATCCAATAAGAAAACAGTGTGTTGAAATAAAGACTTATTAAAGACAGAGGATCAGAGGAAGGGATCTTGGCATGCAGTCACACACTCTTGATTGGCTTTTCTCCTGCCTGGCTATTTTAATTTGATCAAGCGCACATATATATTTTTTTATTGATGTGAATAAAATGCATTTGAATTCAAATATATAATCATGATCTTTTATCTGTTTTATTATGTATTTATTTATGTGTTTGTTTTTTTGTTTACATATTTGTTAGTTAGTTGATTAGTCGGTTAGTTGTTTTCAATAATTTACAAAAAATGTCATTAATAATTTACACCATTTAAAATAACCTTTGTTCCTTTTTTATGACATTTGAGTCATGAGTGTATAAAACTTGTATTTTGAAAATACAAAAGATTGAGGAAAAGTACTTCCAACAGCAAAATGAGTTCAAATGTGGGTTTGGGGAGTTTATTTATTTATTTATTTATTATTCTCTGTAGTTTTACAGTTCATTGGTGTATTTTTTCTCAAATGTTGGTTTGGGGAGTTTTATTATTTTTTATTATTTAATTTTATTCTCTGTAGTTTTACAGTTCATTTGTGTTATATTGTTTGATGTTTGTTTGTTTGTTTGTTTAAATTGGTATGTCTGATCATAATTGGTCTAATCAGTGGTGTCTGTTTTGATATATTGTTGCCATTTTAGAAAATACATCTTTAATAAGAATTTGTTATTGTCACTGAATGTTACAAAGCTTGCTTAAATTGTGAAATAATGATCTAGGGACCAAACAGGTTTACTAATGCCAACATGTAAATACTTACAATCAAGTTTTTAGGAGAAAACTGAACTGAGTTAACTTGTAAGTCAGAAAGAAAATAACTTTGCACTTGACTTTCATTCAAAATGTGCACGTTAGCTTTGGTTAGAAAGTATCAGTCCAGAACACTAAACATAAAAACTGCAAATGTTCTTTAGTGTTAGTTAACGTCACACACTCCATCTCTTGACCTCCACCCAAACCTCCGGTCTGTTTCTCCCTCCACCTCAGCTCTTTATCTGCTTCCTTCAGCGATGTGGTTTGGCCCCGCAGAGCTTCACACTTTACGCAGGTCCTCCAACAGCGTCTCACTCAGCGCAGGGTAATGTGCTCGGACTCATTAGTGCGGGAGGATGAGTGAGACAGTCAGTCTACACGCAACCCATGGCAAACACACACATACACACTCATTCTTATCCTATCTGAGCTGTTTATACATCAACTTGTGTTACTGTGATAAAAACCAGGGGCTGCGCAGTCAAGAGTTCAAGAGTTACGAAATGTCTTAAACTTCTTATAATTTATCTTAAGTGCAATTCTTGAGAAAATCTCAAGTTCTCAAGTGTTTCCTTACAGAAAAAAATACCAGGCTTTGTTGTTTATCTGAAGGACCCTTTTTCATATTTTCATTTTTAATGTACATTTATAACACTATACTTGTTTTTTTGGTTTCACTGTGGTATTACATTACAGAGAACAAATTATATTTCTTGTAGTTTCCATTCACCACCAAAGAAGTTGAGAAATGTGAAAAGTGTCCAAGGCGTTTTTTTGCCGAAGACTTATTAATCAAATTCAGAGAACTTGTGCATATTCCTAGTAAAAGAAATATGTATATGTAGCTAGGGTTATGTTGTTATGCTTAATATTTGAAACAACCCAATACATTTCTTTTCAGGGTTTTTTTCCAAGTTGGAGGTTATCCTAACTGTAAAGGCCCCGATATACTTCAAGCTAAATCAAAGAATGAACTGGTGTGGCTTCATTTCCAACATAATCAGGCCAAAAACATAGTTCGTTTGGAGTTTAAAACAGCTTGCCAAAGCTAACGTATCAGAAAAGTTAGCTCTGACTGGTAAACACCCCTGAACTCTCATTGGTCAATGTGGTGATGATGTAATAGGTGGGTGTGGCTCCGAGGCTCCGCCTTCTTTGAGGTGTAAATCTTCTCCATTTCATTTCTTTTGTTCAGTCCGTCGAGTAAAAACCATAACTGTAAAAAAACATTGATGTAGTGTCCCTGACGTCACCCGTAGGTTTCCGAAGAGCATTTCTGAAGCCTAAAAGCCGGCCGTCACCGCGCGTCACTCCCGGATAACTGACAATGGGCAAAGAGGCGGGACGTGGATGGAGCTGAGGTGCCTGTGTGCTGAAACCACGCCCACCTAGCACGACCATAGCGGCAATCCACCTGTCACTCAAGTGGCCACGCCCTTAATTATGCCGAACTTTAAGGCTTAATATAATTTAAACGGATACATTTTTTTTATTTAAACGGATGAAAAAATCCACCCCCCTCACAGTTCTCATGAAGGGCAAAATTTGCTGTATAGACAAAAACCACTTTTGTACCAGGCTGTAAACATATTTTTTTCAGCTGTAAAGTTGGGCATTTTAACATGGGGGTGTTACAGATTTGACTTCCTTTTGGAGTCTGTCTCTAGCAGCCAGTCGATGACTTGCAGTTTAAGTCACTTTCAAGAGAGACCGCGGGAGGTTGCCGCTTGGTAAAAACATGAACACACTCGAGAGCTGCTTTATAGTAGAAATTGAAGTTGTAATTCTAATAGAAAGAGACACTGACACTGTTTTTCATGTTTAATTCTGTAAAGCTGCTGCTTTAAAGCAATATATTGTATAAAGTTAAATAGAAATAAACATGACATGACTGAATTGCAGAGCTCGTTCAAACATATCCACATCTCTGTGATCAGATGCTTTCTGAACTGCTGTTCTCTCACCGCTGGCATTTGTGTTGTGTTTATTTTGTTATTGAGAGGAAAGCGTGCAGCACATATTTACATATTCATCTAATCGACGCTCTCAGCAGTGTGGACGCCTTGAATTTTTAAGTACAATCAACTTGTATGTTTAAGTAATTTCAACTTAAATTACATTAAAATGAGTTAAATCTTGTATAACATAAAAAAGTTGAACATTTCTTAACTTATTTTGATGTTAAAGCAATGTAAAAACATATGTTTTCATAACTTATAAATATTTTTTTTTTTACAGTGTTCTTACTTTAGAAAATAAGAAGATAAAAACGGTTTATTCTTAAGAATATTTTGTGAATTCCAGGACACATACGCATTCAAGAAAGCTATTTGCCATTATTTTTGCATTTCCATTTCATGATGATTGTGGCAGAGAAATTATAATTTCATCTTCAAGGTGTTTAGTCTGCTTTTTGGAATATAATAGCTGTTTTTTTGTTTTTTGTGGTCTGTGAGCCCTAACCAGCTTTAAATCTTGTCTATGATCTGTTATTCCAGATAATCCGCCTGTTGGCCCAGCTTTGACCAGCTAAAGACCCATTTGAACCATTTACGAACAGTGTAGGACCATCTACTGCACCACAGAGACTGGTTTTGGGTGGATTTCCCAGCAGGGCACTTTGTGAGTTATGAATGAATTCGGTTTCCAGAGGTACCACATCCGCTATTTTCCACTTACTTTGTATATGGAATCTGCCTGTCTGAATGGGACGTGTCTCCAACAGCTCTGGGTGATTTTCATCATGTACAGTAATTATGACAGCACATGGTAATTTGCTGTAAACTGTAAGAACGAGGCACGCCATGCCGTGAACAGGACTCAAAAGGAGTAAAACTTCACTGCAAACTGTCGGGTGAGAGACTTTCACACTCAATTAGCAAATGCTATCTGTCTTTCAAAACTCGTTTATGGTTCTGCAGTGGATCTTGTGTTTGTGTTTTTGAAACGCTCTAGCCTGTCAGGCAAACACTGAACATAAGGTATGCAAACTAGCAGCGAAAAATGTAATGGAAAACTAGTTGCATGAACATTTTTACGATTTTTATCTTCCAGCAGTTATTATTCTATGAAGTTTAAAGTGTACAGTTGGTTAATAAAGTGGTACTTTTCTACTTTTTATCTCAGCAAATAACCAGCGTTGTCATTTAGCAGAATGACACAGTGTAACAAAGTCGACCCGTCATGTTTAATTTGAGTTTTAGGGCTCTATCATACACCCGGCGCAATGTGACGGCAGACGCAATGCAAGTGTTTTTTGCTAGCTTCAGCCTGGCGCAGTTCTCATGTTCGCGTCCAGCTCCACGTTGTTTAATTATCAAATGCACTGGCGCTCATCTGTTCATGGGCGTCTGGTCTGAACACCAGGAGTTCAGGAGCATTGTTGGAGCGTTGCTATTTTGAGGAACTGAAACGACTGCGCCATTGACCAACACAAACCTGCTCTAAAGTCAATAGCGCAGTATTTTGTGTGTTATTTAAAGGGTGTGTTAGTAATATGAGCCTATAGGTGGTGCACAACGCGTGTACACTCTGCTTATTACACACACAGGGACACGCAGCAGCACACACACATGTTTAAATATTAAAAATAAAAGGATTCCCCTCTGGAGAAGCATTCAGTCTTTCCTCCATATAAATAGTGAATCCGCCATGGTGCGAGCGCAGCTGGCATTTAAAGGGAATGGGAGATGAGACTCTGATTGGTTTATTGCACGTTACGCCCAAAACACACCCATGACTCATTAAGAGACTAGGGACAACCCTTTTGGACCATGCTCCTGGAGGGCCGACCATTTTTCCCATCGTTAAACTAGCAAAAGTGGATTCAGACCATGCGCTCATATCGGTAAAATAGGGCCCTTTAAGTATTTTAATCCATCTAAAATCTTTGGCCATAATTTTCATTGTTCAAATGTTTTTACCCCTCCATCGTCTTTCATACACGTTCCCAAAACAAGTCTCTTGAAATTGACAGCCTCTTAAAATAAAGTTTCAGCATATTTCATTTTAATACCACATAAAGAACTGTAGGATATCAGACCATTTAAGGACAGGTGAAAACATAAATATCGTTCATTCTGTCATTTAATTTTTTAAAGAAGCAAATGTTGGATTCGTCAGCTCAGACACATCTATATGCATTTCCCATTGCATTAGGCCACTAAGGTGACATCTGAATCAAATTATGCATTTATAGCTTGGCCGAAAATCTCATGACCTTTCGACTTCAATTCCAGGGAAGACACTGTCTTGAAGGTCTCGCCTCTCCCACCGGTTCTCCACTGGCACACATTTCTGACAGCGAGTTTATTTCGGCACCGTCGGGCACGAGATAAGCAGGGCCTGGTCCCTGGAAGGCTGGCAGTAACAAAAGCCCTCTGTCAGTCAGGTCCCAGACTGGCCCGTGGCAGTGTCAGAGTGAAATGTCCAGCAGATAAGCCGACGGAATAAATGTAGCCGTCGGAGCATCCAAGCAACTTCCTCCCTCAGCCGTTCCCGGAGCTGTTCAGTGCCAGGTAACTGCGAGTGAATTGTTCGCAGGGAACGCGTCCATTTGACATTTGGGTTTCCACTGTTTCATTTCAGTGTCAACATCCCAAATGTCATTTTTAATTGTGCCAAGCACAGCATTCAACGTTTCACAAAGCCAACGGATGTTTAAAGAAGACTACTCGTCCATTTTATCTCGATTTCATTTTGATCATCTTAAGTGTTATTCTGCAGTCAGTTTGAATGATTAGCATGCGATTTAGCTTATAAAAGCAAAGTGAAGTTCTGCCAATTAAGTCTTTTTTAAAACAAAGCATACAGTGTGGCATTTCTACCGAAATAATGTTTGTGTAACCCGCCGACAAATTTTAGTAGAAATCTCTCATCTTAAGAAAACAAACTTTGCAGGTAATGTGCTCAAGTTTCATTTATGTTAGGAAACCAAGACACCTTGTCAAACATTGTGCTTACACACTCTCTAAAATATCCTTTAGCTGTTTAATAATAAAAATAAAGCGAGAAGAGTCCAGTGAGCACTGTTATCAGCCATATCCATATCCGTAACTGTAAACCCTAATGCTCAAAATAATAAATTGGTTTGAGTAGGGTAAACTTAAAGGGGTCATGAACTGCATTGTTTTATTGTTTTATAATGTTTCCTGTGGTGCACTTAAAATGTTAGTATGATTTTTACATCAGAAATTGTCATAATTTAGAAATAAAAGGCATTTTTCCTACACTGATTTTAGCCTCTGATTCGAACTCTCTGTTTGAAGAGGCGTGTCTGCTGTGAGACTTCAGTGTAAACGCCCACTGCTGTGATTGGCTGCTGTAAGACTTCAGTGTAAACGCCCACTGCTGTGATTGGCTGCTGTGAGACTTCAGTGTAAACGCCCACTGCTGTGATTGGCTGCTGTGAGACTTCAGTGTAAACGCCCACTGCTGTGATTGGCTGCTGTGAGACTTCAGTGTAAACGCCCACTGCTGTGATTGGCTGCTGTGAGACTTCAGTGTAAACGCCCACTGCTGTGATTGGCTGCTGTGAGACTTCAGTGTAAACGCCCACTGCTGTGATTGGCTGCTGTGAGACTTCAGTGTAAACGCCCACTGCTGTGATTGGCTGCTGTGAGACTTCAGTGTAAACGCCCACTGCTGTGATTGGCTGCTGTGAGACTTCAGTGTAAACGCCCACTGCTGTGATTGGCTGCTGTGAGACTTCAGTGTAAACGCCCACTGCTGTGATTGGCTGCTGTGAGACTTCAGTGTAAACGCCCACTGCTGTGATTGGCTGCTGTGAGACTTCAGTGTAAACGCCCACTGCTGTGATTGGCTGCTGTGAGACTTCAGTGTAAACGCCCACTGCTGTGATTGGCTGCTGTGAGACTTCAGTGTAAACGCCCACTGCTGTGAGACTTCAGTGTAAACGCCCACTGCTGTGATTAGCTGCTGTGAGACTTCAGTGTAAACGCCCACTGCTGTGATTGGCTGCTGTGTGACTTCAGTGTAAACGCCCACTGCTGTGATTGGCTGCTGTGAGACTTCAGTGTAAACGCCCACTGCTGTGATTGGCTGCTGTGAGACTTCAGTGTAAATGCCCACTGCTGTGATTGGCTGCTGTGAGACTTCAGTGTAAACGCCCACTGCTGTGATTGGCTGCTGTGAGACTTCAGTGTAAATGCCCACTGCTGTGATTGGCTGCTGTGAGACTTCAGTGTAAACGCCCACTGCTGTGATTGGTTGCTGTGAGACATCTTTGTATATGAAATAAGTACTACATGTGGAACTCTCTCAAAAACCTTTAGCACATTTTTACTGTTACAGCTCTCAAGGTTAACTAATCTTGAAATGTGTTGATTATAGCATTATATATAACATTATATCGTGGCATGAAAGGTTGCAGTGATGATCATTGTAGCCGATCACAGACATGTTGAGCTCATGAATGCAGGATCTCGTCATTGTAACTCGATTTCTGCACACTAACGAATGCTTTCATCATAACTAACATTGCGACTGATTTCCCAAAGAATCCACAGTGAAATGTAGCGAATAGAAATAAATAATGCTCAACTGAGACATTCACATTGTTGAAAATAAATCAGCACATTCCTAGCATTAGGATCCTTTGGAAGGTAATGTTATTTTTAGTCCAGTGATCCTGTATCACTCTTCTCTCCTCATCATCTCACTAACACTCCAGTGGGCGGGGCCAAAGTTGTGATGATGAAGTAGGCATTGATCTTGTTCTGCAGAGGCGGTCTTTCACCATCTATGACAGGCTCATTCCACAACGAGTCATTCTCTGGGCTTGGTTACAATAAAAGCTGTTTTTTGACTAACAAGGAAGTTTTCTGTTCTGAAACTTACAAACTCTCTGATTTCTCAGTTCATGACCCCTTTAAATTAAACAAAATAGTTCCATCAAATTAACTTTTATGAGTATTTAGAACGTTCCTTTTCTTTTGAGTTCACAAAACTGCCAGTTCTGCTTACTTAAACTTTGAATTTGATGTAACTGATTATTTTAAATTTTTTGAGTTTTGTCAACTAATTTAGCCGGCTGGGCCGGATCGGCATGGAATCGAGTGGTTAAGCAATGAGAACGGTTTGGCCTGACGGCAGAAAAACAGCTTTTGATTTTGAATGTATTTCTGGTCTCCAGTTATGGCTCAACTGAGTCCCTCCTTTAATAGGTACATTTTTGCATTTTTATGTCCGCCATGCATCTGAAGTGCTTTTTTTAATCAAATACAAATGCAGGTTTTGCCTTTATTAATTCAGAGTTAATAATGTAATTCAAAAATCACTCTCCAACATATTGAAGTTCAAGGATGACAGATGTGCATTGTACATTCAGACACGTCCTGAATCACTAAAGCAGCCTTCAGTTTATCATAACGGAGGTCAGCACATCCATCAGGTTTGTCTGCAGCTCATCAGACGTATGCAAGACATGTTTTTCCTCTTTGTCAGAATGATAGTGAGGGTACCATGTGTAACTGTCAGGGGCCGTGTGATGAGGAATCAATAATAGCCATGTTTGGTGGGTCATTCAGTGGCCGGAGTACAAATGATGACGAGAAAGACAAATTAAGAGACTGTCACAGCTGCGTTTCTCTGAGACGACCATGACATCGGCTGATCTGCAAAACAAAGGGTCACATTTATCGTCATTTGTGTCCTGATGCAACGTGACATCGATTCTGAGTATCTCTCATGGAAAAGATAATGTATCAGTTAACAAGGCCACTGTCTGAGATCCTTCTAAAGTCAACACTACACACACACACATGCTTTAGTGGAACACAAGTCTAGACAGATAACACCGACAGAGACGTATCACTGAATCAGAGAACGATGGGCAAAACAAATGGGGTCAAAAAGGTTCAACTACATCGTTGTGCCAATCACTGGCGACATAAAGCAATCCTCAGTGACACTGCAGACGTGATTCACTCCACACCTGAACATAACAACCAAACGCCTCTTTGTACATTAACATGATTCACCTTTTATGTTATTCTCATTCTTAAAGAGCTTTTTTTAGATTGGAAGCAAATAAGTCACTGCAGGTCGTAAAGTCACTGTTCTTTTCTATTTGGTGCTCCAACTCAACTGTACTTGACTGTTTCAGACAGCAGATCACTTGAGCTTCACTTTACGCAGTCACATTGGTATTGAGTGTCCACAATAAAGAAATCTAGGAATGTACTCATGTTGGTTTCATATGTTTTAATGACTCGAAAAATGTCATGTGGTGTCACCAAGTAAAAATTCCATTATATATATACACTCACCTAAAGGATTATTAGGAACACCTGTTCAATTTCTCATTAATGCAATTATCTAATCAACCAATCACATGGCAGTTGCTTCAATGCATTTAGGAGTGTGGTCCTGGTCAAGACAATCTCCTGAACTCCAAACTGAATGTCAGAATGGGAAAGAAAGGGGATTTAAGCAATTTTGAGCGTGGCATGGTTGTTGGTGCCAGACGGGCCGGTCTGAGTATTTCATCAGTTACTGGGATTTTCACGCACAACCATTTCTAGAGTTTACAAAGAATGGTGTGAAAAGGGAAAAACATCCAGTATGCGGCAGTCCTGTGGGCGAAAATGCCTTGTTGATGCTAGAGGTCAGAGGAGAATGGGCCGACTGATTCAAGCTGATAGAAGAGCAACTTTGACTGAAATAACCACTCGTTACAACCGAGGTATGCAGCAAAGCATTTGTGAAGCCACAACACGCACAACCTTGAGGCGGATGGGCTACAACAGCAGAAGACCCCACCGGGTACCACTCATCTCCACTACAAATAGGAAAAAGAGGCTACAATTTGCACGAGCTCACCAAAATTGGACAGTTGAAGACTGGAAAAATGTTGCCTGGTCTGATGAGTCTGGATTTCTGTTGAGACATTCAGATGGTAGAGTCAGAATTTGGCGTAAACAGAATGAGAACATGGATCCATCATGCCTTGTTACCACTGTGCAGGCTGGTGGTGGTGGTGTAATGGTGTGGGGGATGTTTTCTTGGCACACTTTAGGCCCCTTAGTGCCAATTGGGCATCGTTTAAATGCCACGGCCTACCTGAGCATTGTTTCTGACCATGTCCATCCCTTTATGACCACCATGTACCCATCCTCTGATGGCTACTTCCAGCAGGATAATGCACCATGTCACAAAGCTCGAATCATTTCAAATTGGTTTCTTGAACATGACAATGTGTTCACTGTACTAAAATGGCCCCCACAGTCACCAGATCTCAACCCAATAGAGCATCTTTGGGATGTGGTGGAACGGGAGCTTCGTGCCCTGGATGTGCATCCCACAAATCTCCATCAACTGCAAGATGCTATCCTATCAATATGGGCCAACATTTCTAAAGAATGCTTTCAGCACCTTGTTGAATCAATGCCACGTAGAATTAAGGCAGTTCTGAAGGCGAAAGGGGGTCAAACACAGTATTAGTATGGTGTTCCTAATAATCCTTTAGGTGAGTGTATATATATATATATATATTAAATGTGGTATATTTTAAAACATTTTAATATAATATAATCATTTTATATAATGTAATGTAATGTGTTCAAGGTGTATGTACTTCTATTCGTTATATATATATTCAAAATAAATTGAATTCATATTTAATACTTTATTAAGCAAGAATGCATTAAATTGGTCAACAGTGACAGTAAGTAAAGAGTACATGCATATACATAAAAAACTGGACCCAAACATTTGATTGGTGGTATACTTGATATATTTTAAAAAGTGGTATATTTAACATATTAAACATTTTTAATATAATTTTATATAATTCAGTCATTTTAATATAATGTAATGTTCAAGATGTATTTTTACTTGAAGGTATTCATTTTCAAAAGTATTAATTTCCTATAAATAAATAAATAATTAATATATATATATATTATTTATATATATATATATATATATATATATATATATATATATATATATATATATATATATATAATATTTATATTTTCAAAAAAATTGAAAATTAATAGTTGATACTTTTATCAAGCAATGATGCATTAAATTGGTCTAAGGTGACAGTAAAGCCATTTATAATGTTATAAAAGATTAAATTTCAAATAAATGCTGATCTTTTGAACGTTCTACTCATCAAAGAATCCTGAAAAATAAAATGTCACGGTTTCCACAAAAATTTGAAGCAGCACAACTTTTTTCAACATTGATAATAAACAGAAAATGTTCTTTTAAATTGTAATTGTCATGATCCCAGCCTGTGTTCCTCTGTCACATATTCCCATGAATTCCTGGACATTTATGTTGAAGTGTTTCCTGTTTCTTGTGCTATATTTTGTAGTTCTTTGTAGTTTTTCATGTTGATTAGTTTCCCCAGGTGTTTCCCATTTACCACGCCCCTTGTTATCTTGCTAGGCTAGTATTCCCTGTGTGTATATATAGTGCTTGTGTTTCTCATGTGTTTCGTCAGTCGTTGTGTCTTTGCTGTAACTTGTCCTGAGTTTCCCAGTCTGTTCTGGCCACCCTATGTTTATGTATCTTGTGGATTACTATTATTAAATCATACTGCACATGGATCTTCTTCTCTGCCTGCTTCTTTGCCTATCTCAACTGTTACAGTAATATTTCACAACATTACTGTTTTTATTGTATTTTTGATCAAATGAATGCAGCCTTGGTGAGCAGAAGAGACTCTTTAAAAACATTTTAAAAAATCTTACCTACCACAAATATCTGAATGGCATTGTGCCTTTCAGAGTATTTTTGATACAAATATTGTGAATTATTCATTCATAAATAGCATCAAGTTTTTGGGGAGTCACGCCACGACATTTCACACTGCCTTGTCATAAAACGCTCAAATTTTCAGAAATTCTTAGAGGCTTATTTATTTTGACAGTCATGAGGGTATATTCAAGAATTTCAATTCTTCCTTAAAATGTCCAGACAGTTGTATCACCCTGACATTTTTGACTTTATACCCACCAAAAATGAATTTTAATTCAGAAATCAAAAACATTCTCATCATAGTAGAGGTGCATTCCAGTCATTGTAGTTTTGAACTAATGAATAGAAATAAATGTCATGTCATTGACCCGATTGCTGAATCACACTTACTGTCGCTCATGACGACTCCTACCCTA
The DNA here is from genome assembly GCA_039654625.1 of Rhinogobio ventralis. NCBI lineage: Eukaryota > Metazoa > Chordata > Actinopteri > Cypriniformes > Gobionidae > Rhinogobio > Rhinogobio ventralis. Next base: position 2,283,506 of record CM077214.1, on the reverse strand, counting down.
ATTCAAAAAGAAATATTTCCAGTTGCGATGTCGCTGCAAATCGCCATCATTGTCAGCGTTCCTTTAGGCTCTGTTCCAAATGACTCGTCATCCCTAGCCGTCCTTCTCCCAGTCCATGCTTTTCTGACACAATGACACATCGACTGTTGGCTAGTGGTCTCGTCTTCCACAAAAGGTCACATCAAGGGCACATTGTAGCTACAAAGGAACCATAAAATTACAAATGGGACACCCTACTGTCATGTGCTCAAAGGACAAGACAAGGCAAGAGCGCCATTTGGGACACAGTGTCTGAGCTATTATAATGTAGGAAGCCAAACAAGAGGAGCCGATAGTCTCAATGCCAAGAAGTATTTGACAGAAGACCGTGTACCAATTTTTCAGACCATATGGTTTCCCTTTTCTAATCCTCTCAGCCTTTTGTAAAACACCCTCACTTGTCAGACGTCTCATAATTGGGTGTAAATGTGATGAGGGGACGTCAGACGGAGCTGTGGCTTGTGTCCGGGGTCCAGCGAGCATCGGCTCCCTGCAGGGAATGAATCGGAGTCAGTCAAACAGAACATGGACAGAAACAGCAGCGAATCTCTGAGAACGAGCCGGAGGGCCTTCACTATGTAAATCACACCAATTGAGTGACCTTTACCCCTAATCAGACTTATTCTACCCACCTCTCTTTTTCTCTCAGTCTTTCTTTCTTTTATTGTTGCTCACTCGTCTCTCGCTCTCTCTCTTTTTCCTCTCAAGCTCAGTTGACTCTTTTTTTAAAGACGGCCTTATTAGTATGGCAAAGTCATCCGTGTGGGAAGTCAAGCGAGACTGAGAAATAATAGACAGACGGCTGAAACATATTCAAACCTCGACTGCTCTGACATTACGCTGCGATATCCAATCTGCACCGGCCCTAAAACAACAAACACTGAGCCTTCGGACGGAGGGAGATAGTGTTCGTTTGGGCGAGGAGCAGCGGCTCTCTAAGGACTCGCTGTGGCACTGGCTTTTCTGATAACCGTGTGTGTGTGTGTTTTGCCTCAGCTAGGCCACAGTGACAGTGCCCGTCTTTATTTGTCTATCTGGGTGTCTTATTTGTCAGGGCTCAGATAGAGCAGTGTGAGCGGTGTTATTTTCTCACAAGTCCACTGTGACGATAACTGTAGACATACTGGCAGAGATGCTGTTTATGTTTGATGTTTCATGTGTCTTTATTGGGCTGTCAGTCGAACCGCTGCAAATCTTCACATTCAGTTCAAATAAGGCACATCTGTGTGTTTGCACTGTTTGAATATCAAACATTACTGACTGGTAACATTAAATATCCTAAAAATTAATGCTTTTGTTCAGCAAGGACACGTTATAAACAATGTTACAAAAGATTCTATTTCAAATAAATGCTGTTCTTTTGAACTTTCTAAGAATCCTGCAAAAACTGTATCACGGTTTCCATAAAAACACACATACACACACACACACATACACAAACACACTCTCTCTCTCTCACACACACACACACTCTCTCTCACACACACACACACTCTCTTTCTCTCTCTCACACACACACACACACACACACACACACACACACACTCTCTCTCTCTCTCACACACACACACACACACAAACACACATGCACACACTCTCTCTCTCACACACACACACACACACACACATTCTCTCTCACACACACACACACACGCACACACTCTCTCTCTCACACACACAAACACAGACACACAAGCACACACTCTCTCTCTCTCACACACACACACACACATACAAACACACAACTAAAGAAACCCATGATTTAATCAAGCTATCTTTCCAATCTCATGTAAGTGATCTCATACTAAAACAGTGGCTGAGTCACATGACCCTGAGACATAAACCCAACAGGAAGAGGTTAAACATTAGCCCGATACCTTCGACCTTAACATCCCCACACATCTAAGCACACAGACACACACACACACATGTAAGACCCAGCTCTTATTTACACACCCTCAGTCTTGTGTTCTCATATTTCACGGTCTAATCTCTCCCTGTATCTGTTAATCTTTACTATCTTAGCTGTGCCTCTGTTGTAGGGGCTTTCCTGTGCTTGATGCCGGAGACTGCCGTCTTTGTGTCGGCTGTGAGCAGGTCTCCGGCAACCCCCCGTCAGATGTGGTCAGCAGGGGAGTCCTAGCAGTGCCACCTGTTGTGATAAGTATTGACCAAACACATGCTGAACTGAGACAGTGGGAGTTGTGCATGCTTATAGTCACTTCTGATCTTTAGACTGGTCATCCTGAGGCCTGAGGTCACTCACGACAGCATAAATGTGCTCTGGGTCTCATTACTAAATGTCTTTAAACTTACATTTGTTGTCTGGGTCTTGGCTTATGGTCTAGACCACTATTATTTCCAGCATATTAAAAATCATAATTACCTCAAGCACAGGTCAAGAATTGGCAAGATTTCCATGGCTCTACATGACAAAATGAGCACATTATTTATATTAAATGCTGCATTTTTGTTAAATATTGTTGTATATTTTAGTTATATTAAAATGCACTGTTTGAATACCAAAAACCAAACATTATTTGTCATTTATTTATATCCATTTATTGCATTATTATCAAAAAAGATATTTGATATAAATAATATACTCATATTATAATATATATATATAAAACATACCTCAAGCACAGGTCAAGAATTGGCAAGATTTCCATGGCTCTTCACTAAAATGAGTACATTGTTTATATTAAATGCTGTATTCATTGTTATATGTTTGTATATTTTAAAGAATACTGTTGTATATTTTAGTAATATTAATAATTTATAATATTGCACTGTTTGAATACTAAATATCAAACATTATCTACCTCAAATTTTAGTAGTGTAATATATATATATATATATATATATATATATATATATATATATATATATATATATGATTATTCAGAAAATCAAAAATATTATTTCATATAATATAAGTAATTAATTAATTAATTAATTAAAGTGTATTTATACATTTTAATTTATGTACAATTTTGTATGTACAAAAATATCTTATTTTTTTAATAGTATATAGAGTATATGATCTTTTGCAAACCTCCAAAAAATTGATGAAGATACATATATATTTGTATATTTTAAAAATATTGTTGTATATTTTATTTGAATACCAAATATAAAACATTATTTACCTCAAATTTTATATATATATATATATATATATATATATATATATATATATATATATATATATATATATATATATATATATATATATATATATATATGATTATTCAGAGAATCAAAAATATAATTTAATATAAATAATTAATTAATTAAAGTTTATGTATACATTTTAATTGTATGTATAATTTTGCATAATTTTTTTAAACGGTATATAGAGTATATGATCTTTTGAACCCTTCAAAAAATGTATAAAGATGCATCTCTTCCACGAACACTTGACTCAGTCCTACTAATGCACTAATTATGTCTATTTTTAAAAAAAACTGTTCTTTCTCTATTGTTTCGGTCTGATCTCTGTTCTAGCCTGTACTTTTCTGAACAATTTAAAACTTTGTAGTGCACTTGTCGCTTTGGATGAAGTGGTCTGCTAAATGCATGAATGTAAATGTCTGTGTTTGGGTTAGTACTGGTCTGGCTTTTAGAGGCTCTGGTATTGGACGGTCTATAGTCTTGACTCCATCCCTGATATAAAGTCGAGAAGACTTCTTTTGCATAGTGAATGAGATAAGTTGAGCTTCTCCATTTCCAAATATCATACCCATTTCTTTCTCACTTGAGGAAAGATCAAAAGGGGATCCATCTCATTTGCAGCCTGACTCTGTCTGCGCCACGAGGGAAACTTTCAAAGGCTGATGCTCACAAAGTGATGCTTCATACTCCGAGTCGGACGGATTTGCAACAAAAACCCAGCCATCCCCTCAATCTGAGCAGATTCTGCTTCATCTCAGCACAATTCCACCTACATAACATCTCTCTCAGAGTGTTCTGTCAGGTGCACCTCTGCCGTTCTGATATTTATGAAGTTCCTTTTGAGTTTCGGCTCTTGCATATGGATGTGCAACTGGAATATTTCATCCCGTCTGCTTCTTTTCATATGCAGAATATGTCGACGAGTATGCTGAAATGCATTGCAATGAAAGCAATCTCCATTTCATGTGAGGTTTTGACTTGGTGTGTCTGCAATCCAATTAAACGAAGGGTAAAGCTTCTGCAGTGTAATCCTCGGATGGATCCTTTGAGCGCTGATCATTCCTTTCAGGATGAATCATTTGATTAGGCATCAAAGTTTGCGTGATGACAAATTTGGGTCATTTTGAGTAGCATTACCGCAGTGATACGTGCATCTCTTACATGTATAACTCATACGTGCTGTGAGGAATCACCTCATTACTGCAATACTATAGTAATGGCACTCTTCAGCGATGTAAAACAAAGCAAATTCTGCTTTCCTCTCAGGATGCCCTGATTTTGTGAGCACCGCTCTTCATCTTGATCTGTTGGGGTCCCAGCGGATCAATAGACTGTGGAAGTAGTTTTTTCCTAATCAAGGGATTTCGGTAGACTTTGCATCTACGCTAAGAGCAAAAAGCTGAAGGATGAAAGCGAACACCAGCCACTGTGTGGATTTTACTGATAGCTCTGATGAAGCACAGGGCCTTAAAATAGCTTTTGTGATATTAAATGAGTTTTGGGGATGTTTGCCTCACTCAGATCACACAGACACACACACAAACCTCTAACAAAAATGTAACTGGAATCGAGTAAAAAACTACACTTGCGAAGTGACTTCTTATGTAGAGGAACCTTGAAGTTTGAGAAAGAACTTATATATGGAAATAAGTATTGGGACACAACAATTGCAAATACTGAATTCAGGTTTTTCAACCAGACCCAATGCCACAGGTGTATCCTGAGTTTGCCGAGTTAGACACATTCCTTGGTCAACATACAGTCAAACTAAAAATGCTTCAGACACCAGATATAATGTTTCACTAGTGTGTGCAGGACACTATAGTTCATTTAAGTGAGGATAGCAAAATAAAGTAAACTGTGACATATTATACCCAACAATTCTTCATACAGTGACTACCAGTAAAACTGATAAACATTTGGGACCAAAATGACACTTTGACCCGAGCATGTTTTGCTTCAGTGTTTTTTCTTTAATTGCTAATGTGACCTTTGACACCACAGACTGAACAAAATGAAGCGTTGCTTGGTCATTGGTTGACCTAAATTGGCATTATCTAATTGTGTAGTTAAATTTAACAGCTGATTGGTTGGTTGTAATCCATTACACCCCTTTCTATCAAAGTTATCTGACATTATCAAGATGGATTTGTTCTGACACAGTTTAACTCTGAGTCATATTTTATTACCAACTATAGCGAATAAACTGTGATAATGTGAGAAAATGTTGAGGGTGTCTGAATAATATTTGGGTTTAACTGTATTTTGTTGATCCTGGAAAAACATTCCTGTCCGAAAATTTAATTCTAACCATGTCCCTAACTCTTAACCTAACCCTACCCATAACGTATCCCTAAAACCAGAGGGATAAGTAACACTGATGTAGAAGCACATAACCCTGTTTGTAAGCCTAAACTTGACATAAACTGTAAACTCAAGAATCTGTTTGGTTGATTGGAATGTTGTTCATTTTCATAAAACATCACTTTGTTTGTTTGTGTGTGTGTGTGTGTGTGTGTGTGTGTGTGTGTGTGTGTGTGTGTGACAAAATGTCCCCACAAAGATGGCAAAATCCGAAATCCTTGTCTTTGTGGGGACATGTGTTGGTCCCCATGAGGAAAATAGCTTATAATTCATACTAAGTGATGTTTTTTGAAAATATAAAAATGCAGAAAGTTTAGGGGGTAGGGGTAGTGTGTGTGTGTGTGTGTGTGTGTGTGTGTGTGTGATGGGTAGGTTTAGGGGTAGGGGTAGTGTGTGTGTGTGTGATGGGTAGGTTTAGGGTAGTGTGTGTGTGATGGGTAGGTTTAGGGGTAGGGTTAGTGTAAGGGGATAAAATATACAGTTTATACAGTATAAAAATCATTATGTCTATGGAAAGTCCCCATAAAACATGAAAACCCAACATGTGTGTGTGTGTGTGTGTGTGTGTGTGCGTGTGTGTGCGTGCATGCGTGTGTGTTCTGAGGCCAATAACTACCCACAGCTGTGTGAAATGTATCTAAATTTTGACTGTGTGCATGATAACTCAAACACACTGAGCAACATGTGGCCATAAAAAGGTCCTTGGTGCGAAATTCACAAGTCAAAAAGTAAAACAACCTTAGCATGATATCTGGAGCCATTGCCCGTGGTAACTATAGTTTTTGTTACTGCTGTAAAATTAGCTTCAAATTGCTTCAAACAGTGTAAGAAGCATTCACACTCTTTAACCTCACCACCAATTTTATTGTAGTAGAAGCGACTGTGGTGTTTTAAATAAAACACTGACATTTTATGAAATTATATTAGGAGAAGTTTGAACATTTGAGCATTTCTGAACCCTCAGAGGTCATACATGCATATTCAGCTCATGCCAATACTGTCTGCCAGTCACTTATATTAGCTTTTATGGAGCTGTTTCATCCCAGATGTAACTGAACATTAGAGACTTCATGCGGTAAATGCTATTTTATTAGCAATCGCGGCCCAAAACCTCAAAAATAAACAAACCAGGTCTTTCATGTGGCTCCAGCACTGGCAGAAGAGATACGAGAGTCATTCGGCACACCCTCTCGTTTAGAGGCAAGGCTAAAATTATCATGACTTATTAAGAGGTCGAAATCAGAAAATTGGGTGGCTGTTTTATTGTAATGCCAACTTTTCCCAAACACAATTAATACGCAAAATGCTATATTAATAGTAATCAAACGAATGCCTCTTTTTCCCTTTTGAGTGGTTACTTGTGAAATGAAAGAAAAGATGCATTAACGGAACCCAAATGCACTCAGACAAACGGAATGTGTGCCTTTGTTCGGGGGCTAATTATTCCTCAGGAATGTACAAAAGATAACTCAGGACAGGAAGGAACAAATTTGTTAAATGGACTCTCCATTGTTCCCGCAGAACCACCACCATTTTAGATATGGCAGCCATAGACGCTGTGAAATGACTCAATCTCATTGTTACAGAGCCTTATTACCCCCCAGAGAACAGAGTCTAGTCAAATACAATTTTATAGAAAGGCTGCTTCCCTCTCCATCCGCAGAAGTGCCAGGGATTACTAATAGTGATTGGTCATAAACTGATGAGGTGCCTTTGTTTAAGAAACGTATCATTACTAAAGTGTCCAATGCTTAAATTGAAGTGCTCTCCCAAATCTTATCAGAAAATGGACTAAATTGTATCTGGTGTATTTTCCCACTTAAAAGCATGTTGGGTTTCTGCAGTGAACACACTCACGGGAAAGTCAATATGTCCCTGACACAATCACAATGAAGGTTGATTTGTTTATAACATCTGAGTTCCCTTCAGATTAGCATACGCTGAGCAATGCATTTACACTTCCTTTCTGTAGAAACAACAAAAGGTCAGTGAACTGGACGAGTGTGGCCGCATGTGATCTTTGTAATGGGTAACAAGTGAGGTCAACACATCTGCCAAACATACACCAACTAAATTCGTTTAGCTCTCAAAAACAAGATAAGCAAAAAACAGCTTATCAAAAAAGTACAATAGCTTAGATTTACATCAATAAAACCTTTTGTATAGGCTAAGTGTAAAAGTTGCTCCTTCTTGCCTCATTATTTAATACATTTGTATGCAAAACTGGAATAAAATCACTGTAAAGTTGCTGCCTTAAAGTTTTAGTACAATCAACTTGGATGTTTAAGTCATTTCAACTTAAAGGGATAGTTCACCCAAAAATGAAAATTAGCCCATGATTTACTCTCCCTCAAGTCATCCTAGGTGTATATGACATCTTCATTCAGACGAATACAATCAGAGTTATATTAAAAAAATCTATCCATCATAAAAGTGCATCCATCCATCATAAAAGAGCATCTATCCATCATAAAAGTGCATCCATCCATCATAAAAGGGCATCCATCCATCATAAAAGGGCATCCATCCATCATAAAAGAGCATCTATCCATCATAAAAGTTCATCCATCCATCATAAAAGGGCATCCATCCATCATAAAAGAGCATCTATCCATCATAAAAGTGCATCCATCCATCATAAAAGGGCATCCATCCATCATAAAAGGGCATCCATCCGTCATAAAAGTGCATCTATCCATCATAAAAGAGCATCTATCCATCATAAAAGAGCATCTATCCATCATAAAAGTGCATCCATCCATCATAAAAGGGCATCCATCCATCATAAAAGAGCATCTATCCATCATAAAAGTGCATCTATCCATCATAAAAGTGCATCTATCCATCATAACAGAGCATCTATCCATCATAAAAGGGCATCCATCCATCATAAAAGGGCATCCATCCGTCATAAAAGTGCATCTATCATCATAAAAGTGCATCCATCCATCATAAAAGGGCATCCATCCATCATAAAAGTGTATCTATCCATCATAAAAGGGCATCCATCCATCATAAAAGTGCATCCATCCGTCATAAAAGTGCATCTATCCATCATAAAAGTGCATCTATCCATCATAAAAGTGCATCCATCCATCATAAAAGTGCATCTATCCATCAAAAAAATGCATCCATCCATCATAAAAGTGCATCCATCCATCATAAAAGAGCATCTATCCATCATAAAAGTGCATCCATCCATCATAAAAGAGCATCCATCCATCATAAAAGAGCATCTATCCATCATAAAAGTGCATCCATCCATCATAAAAGGGCATCCATCCATCATAAAAGAGCATCTATCCATCATAAAAGTGCATCTATTCATCATAAAAGTGCATCTATAAATCCATCATAAAGGAGCATCTATCCATCATAAAAGTGCATCCATCCATCATAAAAGTGCATCTATCATCATAAAAGGGCATCCATCCATCATAAAAGTGCATTTATCCATCATAAAAGTGCATCCATCCATCATAAAAGTGCATCTATCATCATAAAAATGCATCCACCATCATAAAAGTGCATCTATCCATCATAAAAGTGCATTCATCCATCATAAAAGTGCATCTATCATCATAAAAGTGCATCCATCATCATAAAAGTGTATCTATCCATCATAAAAGTGCATCTATCATCATAAAAGTGCATCTATCCATCATAAAAGTGCATCCATCCATCATAAAAGTGTATCTATCCATCATAAAAGTGCATCCATCCATCATAAAAGTGCATATATCCATCATAAAAGTGCATCTATCATCATAAAAGTGCATCTATCCATTATAAAAGTGCATCCATCCATCATAAAAGTGCATCTATCCATCATAAAAGTGCATCTATCCATCATAAAAGTGCATCCATCCATCATAAAAGTGTATCTATCCATCATAAAAGTGCATCCATCCATCATAAAAGTGCATATATCCATCATAAAAGTGCATCTATCATCATAAAAGTGCATCTATCCATCATAAAAGTGCATCCATCCATCATAAAAGTGTATCTATCCATCATAAAAGTGCATCCATCCATCATAAAAGTGCATATATCCATCATAAAAGTGCATCTATCATCATAAAAGTGCATCTATCCATTATAAAAGTGCATCCATCCATCATAAAAGTGCATCTATCCATCATAAAAGTGCATCTATCATCATAAAAGTGCATCTATCATCATAAAAGTGCATCTATCCTTTATAAAAGTGGATCCATCCATCATAAAAGTGCATCCATCCATCATAAAAGTGCATCCATCCATCATAAAAGTGCATCTATCCATCATAAAAGTGCATCCATTTTGGACTTATGTCATAATGTCGACTTATTATGTCATTATAATTATAATATACCAAAAGAATAGCATACGCTATCATGCAGAATCTGTATTACTGTAATGCAGTGTGTAAATGTGAATTTGTATATTTTCCATTTTTATTGATTTTAGTCATTTTGTTGTATTTTTGCCATTTTTATTATTTTCCTTTAAATATGTCTATATAGATTTGATTAATTTTTATTTCAGTTTTAGTTTGTTATTTTAGTGCATCAAATTAAACTTTCCTTGGCAAATAGCGGAAATAAAATGATTGTATTTTATCTTATTTTACTTTATTTATTTCTTTTTTCTTTTAATTTATTTTTATTTTATTTATAAGGTTGTTTTTTTTAGGTTTTTAGTTATTTTAGTTATTCTATTTAAAGTTTTTGTTTTTAGTTATATTGCTGCTGTTCTTGCAGAATCTGTATTATTGTAATACAATAAGTGTAAATGTGAATTTTTATATTTTCCATTTTTGTTGTAGTTTTAGTTAGCGTTGCTTCCCGACCATAGCCTTGCAGAGTTAAAGGTCTCAGTTTATGAATATCAATTACATTACGTGACTGGACGCTCCAGAGCGGTTACCAAGCAACGTCAGCGTGGCCTAGTTAATATTCATGAGCTAAGCCCCTCCCCGCGGTAGTGCAGGACGCATCGCTGCTGGTGTTGGTCCTCCGGCGCGCGGACACAAAGCGCACAGTTGCGCGGCTCGAGCCTCTGTCCGGCAGCGCCGGTGTGTGTGTTATGAAGCGGTCGGGGCCGTCAGGAAGGCTCAGACATCTCAAATAAAAACACTAACCCCGAAGTGCGAAGAATTCGCGCAACAAAGCACCACATATTGCATGAGGTTTAAAAACTGAGCTTTACCTGGAAAATATAAAACACAATTCAGTGAATTATCATAGTATGCCATTTATTAGACTCGGAAAAGAGAAGTTTAAATTTATTTGTGAGTCACAAAAAGTTTAAAGTTCACCATTTGATCATCATCTAGATCAGTTAATGATGATAAAACGACCGGCTGAGTCCAGATAGAAAACATGATATAATTAAAAGTGTAACTCATAAGCTACAGTAAAACATGAAAAATATCCAGGCCGTGATTGCTGTACATGTTTCATAATTCATGATCATGAGCTTTTAAAGGCGTCCCACTCTCAGCTAAAGTGAGATCAAACAAACCCTCACACACATGTAACCTGAATTCACATTCCCAGCATCACACATGTTTAGTATTGACCATCCGATGATCAATGATAAACACCATGCAGTCATGTGTGCGGATCTTCCATCATGCGCTCGTTCAGAATGAGAATGATGAAGAATCTTGAGACGATTGTTAATGACTGTTACATTTGATTGTCTCCTGATAAGGGCAATTGGTCATAAAACCTGTTTGTCCCACTTTAACTGATGGCCCGTGCACTTCTGCTGAACCCACCATAATATATATATATATCTATATAATCCACGCACAAAAATACATTTGAATATAGACTTGAAGCTTTATTGAGATATGCAACTTATTGTGATTTAGACAAGAGAAATGTTCATTCAACAAATGCTTTGTTTCTGTAGTGGATGCTGTAGGCGGCTTCACGGAGCAGCGCGTGAGGCGTTCTCTCGGAGCCCGAGGCGCGCGGCGGAGTCCAGAACTTCTCCCTGATCCCTTCAGAATGAAGCACGCTTTCTGCCTTCTCCCCGGACCCGTCCTTTGGGTTCCACCTCTTCGAAAGGTTGCATGAGATTTCAAAACGACAGGAGCCTGTGATTCCTCGCGGTGTTGCGCAAAGCCAAATGAAGGATACCAACGAAGCTGGGAAGGACTGACTGTTATTTGGGGAGGGAGACCAGCTCCGATCAGCGATCAGCTCCGCGTCTGATGTTCACGGAGGGACTGGAGATAACGGGCTGGGCGATCGCGCTCTGTACTGGATGTTAACGGGTTTGACAGCGTGTAGGCAAGTGCTGATTGTCTGTCTAAGCAGAAAGGATTCGGTTGAACTGACAAACATAATGTGTTTAGAATAAGGACACATGCAGTCGCGAAATCGATGCACGTTTATACGAGAAACTTATTTATCCATACTCCGGGGTAACGCGCAAAACACCCTCGCGCAATGCTCCTATCTGTATTTATGGATGAAACACGCGTTCACAGTCAGTGTGCAGTGCGAGGAGACAAGGTTGCAACAAATTTCAGCGTGATAAACCTTTAAAAGGAAACATGCAGATTGCCCCTATATGGACGCATTTCCATATTTGTAATACTTCCATTCCAATGATCAGGATTGTGCATTATTTAACGAAGTTCGGGATTAAAATATAATGATATAGGCTGTTTGTGTACAAATATGCAAAGACGTGAAGTATGGAGAAAATGCAAACTACACATAATTATAGATGCAATGCAAATAAGAAACAATATCAATAGTTGTATACGCTTTTTCATGTTTGAAACGCTATAAATCAGTACAAAATCGAACATGCAGCTGCTTTTGTGCTGTTTTCATTTTGAGCTAAAAGTGTCTAGTGTTAGTTATTTATTCTGGTAATGTCCATCGTCGCATGACTTAAAGGAAAGCGCCCGTGCCGCGCGAGAGCTGGACAGTGTCTGACAGAGAGCCAGGGGTCTCTGGGCTCTTTTATATGAGAGGTTGGGCTCCATATAGGTCGGGCTTTGCATATGTGTAATCAAACCAATGAGAATCCCCTGCGCGTCTGGCACACGGCAAAGCAACAAACTCTAGGAAGAGGAGACGCGTAATTTAGGGGGTGTATCCCTTGTTTAAGACGCTGTTATGGCAAAGCCAATCGCCAGATGTTTGTGTTCCTCACTCAGATTTTGAGACTAAGCAGAACGCCGGGTTACTACGCGGAGGCTGATTCGCGTATCCAAGCCGAAGTATAGCGCTCTCGCCCGCTTTACGCACAGGATTACGGCCGTTTGCTCGTCTGTTTCGCGGAACCGCAACGTTTTCTCTGTCATTCTTTAACAGGCTGAAGGAAATGGCAAAGGAGAGAAGAGCTCGTCTGGGAGAGCGCAGAGGAAACCAGAGCTGAATGGCAGGATGCAAGCGACCTGAAGACGCACAAAACCCCGCATTTCAACAGCTCGCAGCGCCTTCCGAACGACAGGAATTACCCCCATACGACCATTTAAGGATTTTCTTTTTTCTTCATTTTTTCAAATTTGTATATCATTTTCACTCGCGGAACTCTAGGAATCGAGGATGCATTGTGGATTAGTGTTGCTCCTCTTTACGGGAATCTTTCTCATCGTCAGCGCGATTGGTAAAAATGGTAAGTGCCAACTGGAACTGAGTTTGCGCGTGAAACTGTAATGACTTTCCGTGGGGATTAGATGAGGAAAGCTGTAGATGAGGGGTTGCGGTCACCTGCTCTCACCTGCCGCTGTTTCTGGCGCTGGATGGACAGACAAAACCACGCGTTTCATCCGCGCGCACACTCAGATCTCGTTGTTTTTCTTTCGACTGTACAATAAACGCACTGTCTGATTGTGGTCAAAACATATCTCATAATATCTATTAATAATACTAATGTTTACAAAATCGTGACTATATTATTTTACATGTATATTATTAATTTTTTCATTATAATTTATTACGATATATATGATTACAATATATTCAATGTAATGATGAAAATGTGCATTCAAATATTTTTTAAGTTTAAGATTTGAATACATATCACCATTATATAATGTTTTGGTTTAACAAAAAAAGTTATTTTAAAGTGATTTTCTGTTCGTCTAATAACTTTAAAAGTTTTGTTACACAGACCCTAATCTCGGCCATGTTTGGGGAACTACTTTATAACATTATTACAATTATTCCTGGCACCCTGACGCATAACTGACTTGCCCTGATATTACGAATTACAGTTATGAGTAATAATAATTTTGGGTAACACTTTATTTTACGGTGTCATTGTTACAATGTAATTATATATTTAAGTACTATTAATATATTATTATTATATATTATTAATTAATAACTACTTACTATAGGGTTAGGGTTTGGTTGAGGGTTAGTTGCATGTAATTATGCATAATTTACTGTTGTTACTATGGTTAATACATGTAACATATGTAATAAGGACACTGTTACGTGAATACGTTTAGGTAAATATAGCTAGAATATTATTTATGAACGTAAGTTGTTAGGGTATTATTGAGTAGGCCATTACTGTAAGAAGTCCTGTATTTTTCAGCACTATTTGCGCACTAAACGAAACAAAGTCACATCGATTCGTGCATGTCCGGAATAAAGTCTAAAAGGATCCGAGCGAAATGTTAAGAGTGCACACGGGTTGATAAGTCATGCATACTGTACATCCATAAATTAAAATAATGATTAGATATGACAAATTCTGGACGTTTAATTAAGTGATTATAGGATGTTGACTCTAAAACTAAAAAGCCTGTAACAATAAAGTTATATTTTTGTGCATTTATATTTCCATGCATAAAACTTTAGTGGAGCTTATTTAAAATATAAATGTAATATACGTTAGTAATAATTATAAATATAATATATATATATATATATATAATTATAATATAATATACATTTAAAATAAGATGATTCTTGACTTTAGACACATTGAGTTGTTTTTGTATAATTACTCTTATTTTTATGTTGACAATTTTACATTAAAGCCCTGTCATATTCATGTTGATTTAATAAAAAGTGAGTGTTTATATGTAAACATCTCTGTTAAGCCATGTGGTGATCCATGAGTTTGCTGTTGATCCGCTGTAGAGTAGTGGAAAGAGCAAATAAATAAAATATGGAAGAGACAAAGGTCATGCTTCCCTCCCACATAATGAATATCAAGCCTTTATTTAGTGCTTAGAAATAGGTCAGAAATGACTAGATGAGATTTTCTGAATATTTGGAGAGAAACGCCAGTCATTCTTATGGAAAACTACAGTAGTGTTATTATATTAGATGCCATAAGCCACTGTTAACAGTGTATTTTTATTTTCCTATTACTGGTATTTCATATCTTTAGGTGTGGATTATTGGTTGGTAAACCAAGAAGGTGAGGCATGATCTTTCTGATAAACAGCTAGTTTGTTATAAGTTATATGTATTGTATGTTGGTATTTTCAGCATAAATGATATTCTTTTTCTCTTCTGTTCTTTCAGACAAATGTGGGGACAATATCAGAATCACTAGTGCAAATTACCTGACTTCACCCGGTTATCCGTTGTCTTACTACCCGTCTCAGAAATGCATATGGGTGATTACAGCTCCAGGGCCGAACCAGAGGATTTTGATCAACTTCAACCCACACTTTGACCTGGAAGACAGAGAGTGCAAGTAAGTGCTCAGTGTTCAGTATTTGGTGTGGAGGTGCGCCACCTGCTGGTGATGTGCAAGACGTTCATCTGGAGGGCCACATGTGTGCTTGGTTTCTTTCAGTGCTGATTCCATTTAGATTTTCCATTTAGAGAACTCAATTTAAGTCAACACTTGAATGCTTGTGTGTTGGAGTTTCTTTTTACACACTGTCTTGACAGTTTTGTCCTGCCGAAAGGTAAAAAAGCTATCCTGATTCAACAGTTCACATGTGGTTTGGTTGGTGCAGCTTGTTTCCACCGTCTTCTCTCGCTCTTTCTCCTTCTCACTCCGTCTGTTTCCTTTGTTTGTGCTGGCGGGTCTGAGGCGCGTCATTGTGCTGTCAGAGAGTGGCCGACTCTGTTACTGTATCCCCTCCACCCAGATAGTCTTCCGCCTGGAGTCTTTTGTTTTCACTGAATGCCTCGTATTAATGGCACCGTTTATCAGGATCTTTACCTTTTTATGGCTCTGTAAACCTACAGAGATTTACAGCCCCAGATGACCCCGCACTGTCTGCTCATAGGGGGTCCGTCTCTTCTGAGAGTTCAGGTTTCGCTGCCCAGAAACGAGCAGACCCCCCTCCAGTCACACACACACACACACACACAAATCTCCAACCAGGGGATACTTAGAGTGAATGGAGTGTGGATACACACATGGTGAGGACATAATAAGCCCTCCTAATGAAATTATCCAGCAATGGTTTGCCTGTGTACGAACAAGCCAAGTTAAAGAATTGCAAGTTTAGCTCCCGAGGCAGTCAGTGGATATAAATGAGTTTAACGTGAGCTCTTTAAAGTGTGCTGGATTATGAAGTACTTCGAATAAGACATTATAATAAAAATTTTGGATTATGGATTCCTTCCGACATGCACACAAACTGGATACTAGTCTCAGCCTCAGACGGACCGTTGGCTGAACGTCTGATGCATATGGCACACTTATCTGGAAACACTTCAGGAGTTTAGAAGTCGTCATCTGATTGGTTGAATTCTACAGGATGTCTGCGAGATGTGTGTGTTGTGTTCTTTAACGGTCCGCCTGGAAACAAATGCCGCGACTCCAAACTCCCTCGTGGAAGAAGAACGCCGTCATGTTTGCAGCTGTGACAATGAGCGCTTACCAGGATCAACTAAACGCTGGGTTTTCAAAATTATGTGAAGTTTGCAGCTCCATTGCTGTAGAAAATTTGAACAACGTTCTTGAATGAATCATTTATCGGTCTGTTATTGTAGGGACATTTTCACGCCCATAACATGACACAGAACAAAACGAACTGTGATTGGTTGCGTTACATGTCAGTCAAACGTCCTCTTGGGCAGTCCTCGACCAATGAAAGTTGCGATGGACCTGCCATCAGTCTGAAGGTCTGGCTACGCGAGACTAACTGGATACTAGCTTCATTTTTCTCATTTTGTCCATGATTCAATAGTGCTTTATTCCAAAAGTCTTCCAAATCTATCAAAATATAACCGCTCCACCTCTAAAACTAATCATCATCAATGGCAGTTATTTTTAGCCCCTCCCATCCAATCGTCTGGATTGCAAATGCCATTTTTTTTTAATTCGAGTGGCTTCACCCGTTACTTAAAAATGCTCTTTGTACCGTTTGCCAAATGTCCATACTTGGTTTTGCATTATGCCTTTGCATGTGGTCGCAGTTCATAAAATAGCAGAACCAGTTATGTTAAGTGCTAACTTGAAGACACACTCATGCCCTCGTGCTGTGTTTTCTGCGGGAACTCTGCTCCAGGGCTTTCCCCCCATCCTAAAACGTGCTGCGGTTGTATTTCCCCTCCAAGGCAACATATGCCGTTCACTGGGGTTCAGTACCACTCTGTAATCTTTCCACTTCAATCTATCATTTTAAATAGTGGAGAACAGCCATTCAAAGTTGTTTAGTAATTTTGGTTGTGATTGGCTGAAAGTTATGAGCGACACCCCCCACCGCCCCAATCTCTAATTCAATTCTGAGAGCAGATAGACATCTTTTTGTTGGATCTGGTTTCTGTAGATTAGGGGGTGTTTTCTTGACTCCCAGATTCAGCTGGACACACATTAAGGGGCTCTTGCATAATGGAAACTGTTGATGGCCGAAATGGCTTCTTTATCAGATGGACTGCCGAGCGAGGGAAGCTACAACACACGCTTCAGTGCGCCGCTCGCAATCTAATTAGCAACAAATGGAACGCACATGCTCGGCATAACATGTCCGTTATCAACATAGCAAACAAGAAATGCTTCATGTCCACTTGTGAAAAAAAACAGCTGCCGGATCAGAGTTGACACTGGGTGTTTGCACGAGAATGGTAATTTCAGGCTTGTGATTGGAGCAGCGTTTATTTATATATATAGTCAAACCAAAATTTATTCAGACACCCTCAACATTTTCTCACATTCTCACAGTTTATTCGCTATAGTTGGTAATAAAATATGACTCAGAGTTAAACTGTGTCAGAACAAATCCATCTTGATAATGTCAGATAACTTTGATAGAAAGGTGTGTAATGGATTACAACCAACCAATCAGCTGTTAAATTTAACTACACCATTAGATAATACCAATTTAGGTCAACCAATGACCAAGCAACGCTTCATTTTGTTCAGTCTGTGGTGTCAAAGGTCACATTAGCAATTAAAGAAAAAACACTGAAGCAAAACATGCTCGGGTCAAAGTGTCATTTTGGTCCCTAATGTTTATCAGTTTTACTGGTAGTCATTGTATGAAGAATTGTTGGGTATAATATGTCACAGTTTACTTTATTTTGCTATCCTCACTTACAGAAATGAACTATAGTGTCCTGCACACACTAGAGAAACATTATATCTGGTGTCTGAAGCATTTTTGGTTTGACTGTATATATATGTTATTATATTTTATAATACACTTTAGAATAGGGTCCAGTTGTCACTATTCGCTAACTATTAACTACAACTTTTGCCTCAATAAACTCCTAATTACTGCTTATTAATAGTTAGTAAGTTTAGGTATTGGGTAGGATTAAGTGGTGTAAAATATGATTTATAAGTACTAATAAACAGCCAATATCCAGTGTTGAGGGTAACGCATTACAAGTAATGTGAGTTACGTAATTAGATACATTTTTCCAAGTAACTAGTAAAGTAACTAATTACTTTTGATTTTACAACAAAATATCTGAGTTACTTTTTCAAATAAGTAATGCAAGTTACTTTGTTTTCCCATTTATTGACTGACAGCTCTCTCATCCCCATGGTGAGAAAAATCGGAAGCGCAGAGACGTTGTGTGTGAACATTAGGGTTATTGTAATTCTAATCTAGACTAAATGTGAGCATGCATTTACTAATCTTACTTGCACAAAAAAGATTCAGTATTCCTCAAAATGAAAAAAAAATCCCCGTAAAATTTACGGTAAAAAAACAGCAGCTGTGGTTGCCAGAACTTTTTTAGCAACGTTTTAGGTTTTATGGGACAGAACTAACAGTTCAAAACTATATAATTTAATACCGTGTAGTTTATATTGTAATAATTACATGTACACTGTAATAATAATAATAATAATAATAATTTGTTACATTTATATAGCACTTATCTTTACATGGAAGGAGGAAATCTCCTCAACCACCACCAATGTGCAATATATATATATATATATATATGGGGATGATTAGGAGGCCATGATGGACAGGGGCCAATGGGCAGATTTGGCCATGATGCCGGGGTTACACCCCTACTCTTTATCGAAGGACATCCTGGGATTTTTTATGACCACAGAGAGTCAGGACCTCGGTTTAACGTCTCATCCGAAGGACGGTGCTTGTTACAGTACAGTGTCCCCATCACTACACTGGGGCGTTAGGACCCACACAGACCACAGGTTGAGCACCCCCTGTTGGCCTCACTAACACCTCTACCAGCAGCAGCCTGGTTTTCCCAGGAGGTCTCCCATCCAGGTACTGACCAGGCTCAGCCCTGCTTAGCTTCAGTGGGAAACCAGTCTTAGGCTACAGGGTGATATGGCTCTGTAAAAATGTATGTTAAATTTACAGTAAAAAAAATGTATTTCATTAACTGAAATAATGTTAAATTACCAATGTGCATTTGATATAGTCTGACAACCACCAGACACAGTGGTGATGAGAGTCACATGATGAATCAAAGCTCATCACAAGCAGCTTTTAAGAGGACAATACTAATATATGGAAGGTGTCATTCACACAAACACTAAACACCATCATGGTAACACACATGACATTTTCAAAATGCAATAAACATTAATTTAACAACATTAGATGTAACATAAAACCCTAATGTACATAACTGATTAGAAAAAAATAAGAAGAAACATAGTTATTTCAAAAAAAATATATCAAATGTGAAGTGTGACGCAGGGAATTCTGGGAATTTCAATTTACGTTTTTTCACTGTAAATTACACAATTACGTTCTTTTTCACTTCCAAAAACTGTATATTTAAAGGTATTTTACTGTAAAATTAAATTAAATGTAAGGTTCTATTACAGTTATTCACCGTATATAGTACGGAAACTTTCTGTTAACCAATTACCTGTTTTTCACCATAGCTTTTTTTACAGTCTTTTACCGTTAAAATCACGATCATCATCAGTGAAATGCAAAATCAGAATACTACGCAAAGCCTTCAATAATTAAATATGTTAAACAAAACAAATATTATGCATTTAATCTCACTTTATTGACCAATGTAGATTTTTTTGCTTTTATTGGTGAATTAAGTGTTCAAATTTCTTCTTCTGTACAGGCGTGAACTCATTTCCTTCAGCCTTATTATTTCAATTTTGGTGTGAAAGGGCCTTTACATTTGCCCAAAAAAATATTACCTTTTTGTTTAAAAAAAAAAAACAGCCCAGCACAGGTGAGAAAAAGTAACGCAAAAGTTACATAACGCATTACTTTTCTTAAAACGTAACTAAGTAATGCAATATTGTAATGCATTACTTTTCAACAATGCCAATATCATAGTAATATGCATGCTAATAACCAACTAGTTAATAGTGAGAACTGGACCCTAAAGTGTTACCAAAATTATATATTTAATATTTTATTTTATTTTTCATAAAATGACCTGGTTCTACTGCAAAAAAAAGGATGACAGCATTGTTGAATATGTGTCACACTGGTGTATTTAGTGTTATTAAAGCAGATGGACTTCAGTGAGGTCACAGTTTGTGTGTGTGTGTGTGTGTGTGTGTGTGTACTGTGTTGTGTCAGAGGCCTCCCTCTGCAGATAACACATTCCTCTGACAGCACTATGAATCATTGATGCGCCCCAATCCGCTGACCAAACAAAAACTGGAAACATTTCCTCCCGATTGTTAGATTCCTGTCTTGAAGCGGTGAAGGGTATGTGTTGGATGGGGAGATTGTTGAAACGTGGCAAAGGACAGAGTGTAGCTTTGCTCTTGAAAGCAGCACTATTCTTTGTACTTATTCAGAGAATGCACAACAATGGCCAGTCAGTTTGGATTTGTGCATGTGTCCGCACTTGTGAAGTCAAGATGGCATTCAGAGAATGCTTGCTCAAGAATGGTCCCAAAGGAGGTCACTAAAAGGCCTGACTTAAGCCTGAAAGCACGGCTTTACAGTGACCAACCTTCAGCGCCGCCCTGCTGGGTCAGCCCGCAAAGTGCCACATGTCCTGCAGAGAAAGCAAATACACTCCGGACTCGCCAAACAAACCACACATCCTGTATATGTGTTGCTCGGAGACTTGGACAAAGCTGATTAGTCACGGAGACTCCAACAGTAGATGCCTTTGATTTAGTTATGGGTTGTTTCATAGAGACGTTTTAGGTTTGATTCACATAGATACCATTCAGTTGCTCAGATGCCCTGCTGTTGATGTGAATTAATGTTGTGGCTGAGAAGAGAAAGGGTGAAACAGTAGATCTCACTGGTGTTTAAATATCAACACAGCTCTTCCACTCCTTTGTTTGTGTGCTCCAGTGCAGCAGGGGCCCATGGGTCTCCTCTTCCCCACTAAGAGGAGCCATAGCCAGGCTGGGAATGGCCGTAACTCTTCCCGCTTCTTCCAGACACCTAACGCTGGCCCTCTCCATTCCTCCACAACGCATAAACACAGAGAGAGGCGTATGGCATGAACATTCATCAGCGGTTGTCACGGAAGGGAAAACCAAAGAAGTATGGAATGCAACGGACCTCCTTTCATCCTCCATGATGAGGGTTTTAAAAGCAGGGAATGCTTTGACCTCTGGGCAGTGGAGGAGGCTTGGCCTGACAGAGATTGTTTTAAATACTTATGGCCTCTGTTAACAAACATAAGCACGGCGATCTATTCTCGAGGGGGGGGGCTGCAGGGAAGCAATCGTAGGATCAAAAGCAGTGCCGGGCCATTCGTGAGCTGTTGATGAGAGGCAGAGAGTCGTGCCTGACTCCATCCGAGCTCCTAAAACAGGTGTACCCCTCCTGTTTCGTTTCACAAAGATGCCATTCCTTCCCTCTACGGTTGATGTGCTTTGTGTCGCAGAGCAGACAGAAAGCAGACCGCAAAGCAAGGATTTGTGCTACTGCGCTGAGCCGTTTGCTGTTTTGGGAGGTTGTTTCTTGTCCCTAGACTGCCTCTAAATCACATTTGTTCTGGCTCTGCACTGGATTCTGGGTACAGGGAAAGAAGGCAGCAGCTGTCATATGGAGCAAGAGCAAGGTGGTGTTACTAAAGCCAGTCCAGATGGAAAATGAGGCATAAACATAGGAAAACAGACACAAAAGTGCCCACATACTGTAGGCTACGCATACTGTTGAGAACAGGAGATTTCAAAAACGGAGTGTAATTTCTCTCCTATCATTTCAGAGATTGATTTCCCTTGGGAAGTTTAAACCATGTGGCTCTGTGGTGCTTTCAAACGTTGTTCGTTTGACAATCCTGACCAGTCTAACATAGAAACAGTTCAATCAATTGGGGTGTTGCTATTTGTCTGTTTGACCAGTGATAGCCAGGGGGAGTGTTTTTGTAAAGCATATTTGAAGACAATCATTATTAGGCCATCTTCTCGAAAAAGCCCTTTGTTGTTTAAAAAAAAAGATCTTGACAAGAGACGCAATCAGACTTTCTCTGTGAACAGTAGCAAGTTATCTGAGCTATGCAGGCAAACATTTTATAGCTCTGAAACAATTGTTGATTGTTGTGTTCTTTATGATCCACGGTCATGCCTTTCTCACTCTATGGTATGCATTTCTTCACCTCATTTTCACTTTGGCCCTTTAACCCTCTCACATGACACTGGCCAACTTGAGGTTGTAAAGCGTTCCGGCTAATGAGAATGATTAAATTGTGTGTATCCTTCGGCATGTGTGTGTCAGGGCAAAGGGTTTCCGCCGCTAAAGTGTTTCACCTTGGCCCGTGTGTTGGAAGGACAGGCTGATTGAAAAGCTCTCTCTCTCTGTGACATCTGCTGTCCTCCCTGCTGTTCTGTCACTGGCTTGATTCATGTCCTCCTCGTTCTCTTGCGCTCCGTCTCTCTCTCTCAGAAAGCCTAGGCACTTCGCCACTCAGCGTGAGCTTATCTATGAGGGGAGGAGAGAGTGATGAAGTAGGGAAGAAAAGGAAGAGAGTATTAGAAAGTGAGTAGATGAAGAGGAGGAGGCAGAAGGCAGATAGGATGAAAAAAGGGAAAGATTCAAATGCAAAACACTACAAGTTATAGTTGGATAAATGAGAGAGAAAGGAGTGAGGAGTGAGAAAAATCAATTAGGAATAAAAAAAGAAGTAGCAAACCTCCTCCCTTGTCACAGTAGAGCACAGAAGACATTAGAAATCTCAAAATTCCCCCTTCTGACAAAAGAATGATGAAGCTTTTAAAGAGAATTTGGCAAAGGTCTCCCTAGTTTTCCACAGAGAACAGGTTTCCCAATATGGAAGTTTCTGTTCTCCACTGTGAGCCGTCACAGCTGAGAAAATCCTGTTGCTCATTTCCTTTTTGTTCCAGCTCAGATGTTCTTAAGTAGATCTACAAGTTGCATGATTAAAGAACAATTTGTTTATCTCACCACTGGATTAAGATCATAAAAGATATGACTTGTTGAAATTATAAAAAAGCTGGAAAGGAAATCTGTTGTCATAGGGAAATTTTGTTATTTTGGATTAGCTTTGAGGCCATCTATGTGCTAATGTACGCCTACAAATTTAAATGTAAAGTCTTTATCTTTTAGGAAAACCAAAATATGATGACTTATCTTGCATGCATGGGGATATATATATTTTTTGTCGAATAAAATGTACCATAAAGTGTGAAATGTCCCTGCCGTCTTGCAATAGCAATATGAAATACGTCAGCACAGGAATCTACAAAAAGTAAAAGTTCTCCTTGTCTAAACTGCTGTAATTGAATTATGCATTACGCATGTTAAAATGCAGTGGAACATAAATCTCTGAGTTAGTTTAGATGAAGCTCATTAGCAACACGGCAAAATGTTTCCATGTAGAGGCCCAAATATGGAATCCGAGAACTTACAAGAACACACACAGAGAGCAAGATAAAGCGGTGAATTGGGGGAAATTGCCACTGCTAGTGTTTAGGAACCAAGAGTTAAGGTTCTCAGCAAGATTGGTTAAAGATCTGATTCAAGACAACCTGGTTTTTTAAGCTCCCCAGGAGAATATCAGAAGGGCCTAAGCTTTAATTGATGTGGTCCTGTTGGAGAGCTAATGCACCATGTCTGCACATGCTGGCCTTGTTTAGTTTGCCGCCAGAGCCGCAAATGGCCCTTTATTTTTGATTGATGGGGCTCCCATCTAGTTATGGTTCAGCCCACACCGCTCTGAGCTTAAGGGACCAGTTGGATGGGGATTTGGGTTTGATAAGGTTCAGCTTCACTTGGGCCCCACGCTAAGATGGCAATTGTTTTTTCTTGTAAATTCAGGCTATGAGATCTCATTCATTCGCTCTAGTTTGAGTGTAGCCGAGGGCTGTCCTTCTTTGTTTTCTCTGCGACAGTGTTGATAGTAAGTTTGATGGCTGGAAAGAGACAGTGATGAATGGGGCAAAGGCTCTCTGATTGAGTTGAGGCTGTTCACACTCCGCTTGTTTGCTTTTCTCTTGGTCTTGTCTTTCCGAGGATTGGTGTTCGTTTTAGGGGGGTTGATTGTGTGCGAATGTGGTATTTTTCTCACACTATAATTTGCCATTAAATAGCACGTCTCAAAAGCTGCAAACTGGCCTGTGAGTAAATCAACCCCTTAGTGGGATGTTCGTGGTCTTGTAATGCTTCAGACTCAATGCCAGCTTAAGTCTGTCAGTCCCTCCTTTCCTATCCTCTCCTCCAGTTTCCAGCAGGTCTGCTGGTCATAGCATGCATACTGAGCTAATTATCTTTCACGAGGTATCCAAGTTGGCAGCGGCAGTGTGGGCTTATGAATGGAGAGGTCATTTTGCCCTTCAAACTTTGGCATCATCTTTGGCATTGGCGCTTTGATCAAACTGCAACACGACAAGACACCACACATATGCATGCACACACTTTGACATGAGCACATTGCCCGGGCCACAACAGAATGCACCAGAATTGCAATAGAAAGAAAACAACACACCACCTGGTTGCCTCAGTGTGTGCCCTCTAGAGTGTGTAATTCCAGGAACTTGATTTCCTTTCTGAAGAGAACAGATACCCTGTTGGGAAAGGAAAGAGATAAAGTGAGAATGTATGTGATAGTGAATAAGGACACACAAAGAATAAGGAAACTGGTCAATATGTTGAAACGAGTGTCAGAGAATTTACAAAGCAAATATTTCTCTTTTGTTCTCATTCTTCCACTTATGCAATCGACAATCAGCATCTGAAGGGTGTGTGTGTCTAATTCCCTGTGTCACTGTTGACCATGACACTGTTCCCATGAGATATGACGCTAACTTGGTCAAAGGCAGCACTTTCTATTCATTCCCAGCTCCCATCTGCCGCCGTCATTGTACGAGCTTGGATGAAGCTTGGTTTATACTCGACGTGTCCGCACGAGTGCGAAGGTGCACGCGGCAGAAATTACGTCATTGCGGACTGGGCGGTAGTGCACGTTGAGAGCGTGAGACCCCATTTCGCTTGGCGGTGTGCACTGCAAATTTTGTAACTTTGCGCATCCTAAGATGCACGACTTCGAGGCAAATCTAGCCGAGCATGACATCTCATCACACCGGCACCATGTTTGCGTATCTAAATGAGCTGCTTATGTTTACAAAATGAGCCTACAAAAGCAGAAATGAGCCCTTTTAATGAAAATAAAGATCTATGTTTAATAAAAATGTTCACAAAACTAAATTAGAAAATATTTAAGAAATCATTAATTTAGTTGTATATACATGTTCTCCTATCCATATTTTGTTCTAATGTTACAAGTAATAATCTCAAAGTTTACTGGGCTTTACACGATTCTTTTGCAGTGTTTTTAGTGAAGTGTACTAAAATAAACATCTTACTTCTCACCGTTTTTTCCTGATGGTTTATAGAACAGTTACTCCAAGACGCCCTCTGTCGTTTCAAAGAATAGTACAACGGCAAGCATGTCAAGTGTAAACGCCTCGTCCGTTTGGGGAGGAGCGCGCGCAGTCAGCGGAGGCTCACGCTGCGGAGACAGGCGAAAGTAAACACAGGGCTTGAGGAGGAAGACAAGGGGGTGAAGGGAAGGAGAGGGGGCAAGACACGCAAGGAAAACAAGTTAATTGAATTACTCTCAGTGCAGTTATAACCACAGTTTTCCTCTGAAAGAAAGAATGAGCTGGACATGAGACATTATGGGGAAACTTCAAGTGACCCAGGACATAGCCCAGTGGGACCTCGTGCTCTCATCCATGCACATTCTCTCTCTACCTCTCTCTCTTTCTCTCATGGACGCCACCCACTGGTTTACCTCTAGTTGACCTCCCTAAGCATTCTGTTCATTACCAACTAGAGAGCACTTATTATACTGCAGTATGTAGATGGGCCAGATAGTTAAGCAATGGTCTTGTTTTCTTTATGCAAGCTCATTGTCTCATACAGTACATTAACAGTCATCATTTGTGTCTGATCTTAACCCTTCTCAGAAAGGCAGTAGGTCATATCTTTATCATCAGCTTTTTCTGGCCATGCTAAATTGGATTTGTGGGTTGTTTTATTTAATAATGCACTTAGACATACATCTATTATAACTGTCTCTTCCTTTTTTTTTGCTGCCGGAGTAGTGCTGTGTCAGACATTCTAACCTGCTTAATCCTTTTGTATATCTCCAAATAATTTGTATTAGTAATTGTAATTAGCATAGCAATAGTATTACCTTTAAGCTGACCCTGTTTCTCTCTGCACATAGTAGGAATGAATTTAGCTCTCATTAGAGGAGAGGCTCACATGTCACCTACCACTGCATAATCAGTGTCAGCCCAAGGGTGGGAGACACCGGGGTTACTGAGTGGTAGGGGGATTGCATAGTATTTTTAATGGAAGACCGTGCACATCTGCCCTTTGACCCCAAGCCAGCCAACTCCTTCCCTCATACTCAATCCACGCCCTTTTCTATAGCTTGACTTTTCATCTTCTTAACCATGGACCCTTCTCCAGAGGGCAGTGGCCACTCTGGCTCAGTAATAATACCTCCCTATCAGATGTCAAGGTGGGACAAATGGTGGCTATTCTCTTAGTAATGGCCAGTGAAATGGGCTCCTGACAGAGACCGAATGAAGACCTGTGTCCCTTGTACACCACAGTGCAATTTCTTTTTCCATTGTCCTATTCATGGGCTAAAATGGATTTCTTTTCTCGCTTTCTCTCCTATGTACAACAACAGTGAATATATATATAAACTGATATAAAATTTATTTTTAGCTGAATTCTGTATTATCGTCTAATATAATTTAGCACTTTAATGGTTTAGCTTCAGATTCAACTCAAGTAACGAACCAACAAAACATAACCACTCAGTGTTCACCTAGCTGTATGGTTATACATTTTGCACATTTTTGTGAAAGTCCACAGTTAAATTTCAATCTCTAGTAATAACAACGTTTAACTCTTGGCCAGTTCATAACTTATTTTTACCTAAATTGCAGCAAGTTTGCAGCAGCTTCCTTCATGCCATTGCTACACCGAGACTAAATCTCTGAGGTAAAATTAAGCCAATTTAGTGCAATTCCTCATCATATCCTATCAGTGGATGATTCACAGATATCCATCCTGCCCTGTTGGCTGATGACAGAACTTCCTCAAGCTCCTTCAGCTCTTCAGCTGTGTTTATATTGGATCATTTGGGAATTGTACATTAGCAAAGAAGTGTGGCAATCTGATGTAGCCTAACAGAGCTCTATGCCACGGCTTGCTTTAGTGTACGCGTTTCACTTAATCAGTAAATGCATATTAGCCATTTTGCCCCCTGGGCAGAACTCTAATTAATTGCTCTTGCTCCTTCCTGCAACGAGAACAGGATGTTAGATTCTAAATAGGGGCATTTTGTGGTCTAATATGCCTTCTGTGTTTCTTCGAATTCTAAACTATAATGCTTTCTGTTTTCCAGCAAAATTGCTTTAATGGATAATGACAGATGATGGATTGAAAAGAAACAGGATTGTTTGCTGACGGGAGCCATTGTAGAGGCGAATTAATAATGTAGTGGTAGCACAGTGCCCTCTTTGTCTTGTGGGCCTCTCTGCTTTTCCCAGACAAAGATTAACATTCAACAATTTTGGATTTGGTTAAGAGGAAGGACAAGAAATGGATAGCTTGTTAAATGTGATTCTTGTTGTATCTTTTGTATTCTTTCTCCGCTTTTACTGCTACCTCTTCCATCTGGTTATTTGCCTATTAAAGACTATAAACTGTTAGTAGTGCAGTACGCAATAATTCCCTCAAAATACGGGAATTCATTAATGTGATTGTTGGGAATCCGTGTCTCTCCGAACAGCCTAATTAGCAGTGCTAATGAAAGCGGACACGCTAAATCCATCAATTTTAATCATAATTGCCATTTATGAAAGCGTGCAGCGAGGTCTCCTGCACCGCACCCATTCAAAATAAATTAGCATCTAAAAATATGTCTCAAAGATTAAGCATGATGCTCAAGACCTCTCTGCGATTGTGGCTACTGGGGCTGGGTTGATGTAATTTACTCTCACGGAATTGAAAAGTATTGAACCGCTTGACATGTCCACACCCTTCGCCAGCCCTGCACCACATGTGCTCTGTGCCACCCATTTCTAAATGGTGCTGCTTTAATCATTTGTGTTTAGGAAGGAAGGTTAAACCACTGGATGATTGTTTGGATAGACACATCAGTCACTGGGGAACATGATTTGCAAAGGTTTTTAAATTATGTTCTGGTTATTCTGATGTTGGCATGAAGTCTGTTTTATGTCAACAGCACACATGCAGTGTGTAACGGTACTTTCACACTCAAACTTCATTTCTAATTTTTCTTTTGAATAACAGTCAATAACAGTCGACAGTTTTCAACAGTTGGTTGCTCATAAAACCAACAAGTCTCAACCAGTCATTTCAAAGGTATAGTAAAAAATAAATAAACAAAAGCAACCCTAAGCCGTTACTAGCCATAGCCTCAAGTCATGGCCCCTCCCTCTACACTCTTCAACAGTCACATGTAAACTAATAACTCCATCAGGGAGTGTTTTCATTCTCTGTACTGTTGTTACGGAATCTGGTCCCAACCCCAACTCCTTCTTTCGTCTGTTTTACCAACATTTTGAGTGACAGCGGAGAGGTTATTATCGTTCCAAATGCAGCTTGCGGCTGCAGCAGCCCATTACAGTAGGCTTGGTTAACGCTTGTCACATACTATAGAGAATGGTAGACAGTTTTGGTGAGCGAGCTGCTACCTTGTCCCCTAAAGGCTTGAGCTGTTAAAACAGAAAAAAAATCCAGCTTGCTTCGTGGAAATGTTAACCTTGTTCGGCATGGGTGTGTAAGTGAAAGTATGTTAGTGATGTTTGGGTAAGAGTCGCCCCAGTTTACAGCTCTATGTGTTTACACTTTCTTTAGGACAATGACGACTTGTACATTCCCTCAGCCTTCTCTATCTCAAAGGAAAGTATGAGAAAAGAGTGATTGTTTCGAAAAGGGCACATCGAACCTAATCTTTCCCTACGGTGATGGATAAAATGTTCTGCCTTATTGTAGATCACGCTGTATTTCTGTGAATGCTTATGGGGGGTGTAGGTAACAGCCCTAAATTTGAGTCTATTAAAAAATATTGGCTTGTGGTTGATTTTTTTTAACCCTAGGCGTGCAAATAAGAGCTGACCGTTCTGAATTGTGTGGCCATTACTATCCCTGTAGACAGGATTGTCTGCTAACATTGCAAGGCAGTGAAGTGAAGGTCTCTGAGAATTAGGTTCATCCTTTTTGTTTTAATTTCCCCTTTGGATTGGCAGGCTATTTTCACCACTATTATGGTTGAGTGTGTGTGTGTGTGTGTGCCTTAGAGACTGGATCAGAAATCCCTAACAACAGTCCAGTGGTGTAGACCAAAAGATCTTGAACAATCAACAAGGGCTAAGGTAGAGCAGTGAGACAGAGAGAGGGGGAATGCATTAAAAACAATCTGTCCGCTGTCTCTTCTGGGGTTGTAAAATGAAGCAGGCAGAGACCGGGTGGAGCAAGGGGGTGGTTTAAGACCTGGGGCAGGTGGAGAGGTGTCTAGTCTGAGAAATTGGGACTCTGTACTTGATGAGAATGCTTTATACCTTTCTTCTTAGCTTCAGGGGCGAAACTTCATTTTAAAATCTGTCCCTGCTGTTTTTTCTTGCTCTGTTAACGACAAACTACATCTTGCAGTTTCAGACTCCCGCAAGTTCCCGAAGAAATAGATTAGCAAATACTGTTCCACACAGACCTCTCTGGGAAAAAGTGTTTCTCCGAATGTAAAATGGCCTCTGCAGTCAATCCCATAATGCCCTGCAGATGATTAGCAGGGCCAAGTTGGCACTCAGGATGCACTGAGCTTGTGGAATGGGATGAAACTGTGCGCAGCCTGTGCCGGGTAGTCTTTAAAAACAGAAATGAGAATGTGGCTAGAATGCTTAAAGACGTTTCTTTTTTCTGGCCTTGAGGCGACTACTGCAGTTCCATCTGCATCTTATTCTAATACCTCCCACTCCAGCTTTACAAGGTCCATCTGTGTTAGGGAACAAGTGCCGTGCCTGACTAAAAAATACCATAAACAATATTTCTAAAGGTGCTAAGACTTTACATGCAGGCAGGCAGGAGAAGCCTGCTGTTTTTCAAAGCCACAGCGAAAAGGATGTCTTGAGGAGAGCTTGTAGTACAGTATAATGTTACCTCTGCTGTGACTACGGTTGTGCAACGGTGACTGTGATTCTGTGACAGACTGCTGAAATCCGATAACACACCTTTGATTCTCACGGCACCACTGAGGAGGGAACGACTTCTTAAACCCCCAAATCTTTTGCTGGATAACGCCTGCATCAATTTTTCAAAGGTCTGGTCATGCTTGAGTTTACCTGGGTGGGATTTAAAGTAGAGAGAAAATCTGTGTGTGCATATGTGTGTGTGTGTCTCAAAGTAAAGGGTATCATTCAGCTATCCATAAGAAATTACAGACTGAAAGAGGAAGGAGAGAGCAGAACAGACAGATCTGAACAAGACTGATGCTCTCCATCTTGAGCTGAGACGCTACTGTCAAAGATCTTCACACATTACTGCACCAAAGCATCTTCCCAAGCTGTATTCAGACCAATCTCTGATTCACTACAAAGTGTACTCTCTTTTCATTTTACAGCAACTTTGTGTGCAGTCTTGCATGTGTTTGCAATCGCAATGCAATTTAGTCAAGTAAGACATGCTCCTGAATCAATATACTTGTTAGAGCTGGAATAGTCTAGAAATAATCTAAAATCAGAGAGGAAGTGTTTGGTTTAGGGATGCACTGATATGAAAATTTTGGCCGATACTGATAACCGATAATTCTTTATATTTGAAAGCTGATAACCGATATATTGGCAGATAAATCCAAATCCAAATCCAAATTTTTATAGAATTTTTGAGAGCCTGATTACAAAAACAAAAATCTCACCATTAAAAGCCATGTCCCAAACACATAATTATAATGTTTTTATTATAATTTTATGTAGCCTATATGACAGACTTGCGCTGCACATGTTGCTCTGAACTGTATTTTCCTTTTTGAAGTGATTCCAATCATATTTCATGCAATTCAAAAGCATCATGTTGAACAGTGCGCATCTGAAGAGTCTTAGCCAAGGGAAATAATCCATTATTTATCAGCTTTAATATAATTTTTGTATCAGGCCGATAACAATAATATAAAAAATAAACATATATCGGCCGATACCGATATGGTGGCCGATATATCGTGCATCCCTAGTTTGGTTGATAAAATTATTGGAGCCCCAAATCCTAGTCCTAACCCAACCTATCCCAAACAAAGGCCATGTCCTAAAAGTCACCTTAAGCCATTTCAGTACTCTTTTAATTCCACACTTGTGTACTACACTTGGACTGTCTTAGCAAAAGACTGCCACGTCTTATGGTGGCTGTTAAGAGAGTGAAATGAAACCTATGACAAAGGGACACCTTGCATTCTCATACAAGAAATGCATCATTTGAAATGGGGCCTAAAAATCAAGATCATAATTCTTTACCTAAACCTAATTCTCAGATCGGTTTGAAATTTTGTTCTGGACAAGGAAAG